>VJMH01005428.1:22125-40324 GCA_009835185.1 Aphanomyces stellatus | reverse complement strand
GAGCGGTGGCTTGGATGCGCACGGCGGCGACGCTTCGTATCCTCTCCAGTTCATCTTGCATGTGCATCTTCATGAGACACCGCTGTCGGTCGTTCGCTCCGCGCAATCTTGCCTGGATAAGCCGCGCCGCGTCGTGTTCCTTGGCCAAATGCGCTGATCGGTCCGAATACCGCCGCCGCACCAAGAAGCCACGGGCAACTGCCTGGACACGTGTGCTCGCAACGCGTCGGATCCGGTCCAGTTCCAAGGCAAGGCGATGCTGCCGTGTGATCTCGGCGGGGTTATTGCTCTTGGCAGACCTGGCACTTGGTGGTGTATTGTCAATCGACTTCTTCAGACGTTTCAAATACTCCAAGTGGGACACACGCTCCGGCACGAGCTCGGCTTGTGGACTTGGAACGTCGACGACACGGGGAGCTGGCGGATTGATCTCGTGTCGGGTGTCGACCGCGGTGGCCTGTTTTGGCGGGGACGCAAACACTTGAACGACATCGTCGTCGTCGTCAAACACTTCCAACACGTCGTCCTCGTCTTGCGGACTGCGGGAAGCGGCGACGGCGACCCGCAGCCGCGACGGTTTGGCGCTTCGCGGCCGCGTGTGGCCAAAAACAGGTGCAATGTGCAGCGTCGGCGGCGCGGCTGTCGCGGCTTTGGACCGGAGGAACGCACGGAAGGATTTTGATTGGACTGCGTGCGTCGCAGGGTCGTCGTGCCGCCTGATACGGAGCGGCGAGGTGGCCAGGAGACTCTCGTCGTGTTGCTCGTCGTCGTCAAACCAGACGGGCGACGACGACGGCGGCGGCGGCTGCGGCGGTCGTTTCGGGGTTTTCGCACGCGCTCGAGGGCGGGCAGACGTCGGGCGAGCAGGTTTCGTTGACGGGGGTTTTGGGTGCGCCGTCGATGTGGCTTTTTTGTACAGTGTCTGCGCCGGCCCGAGGGAATTGGCAGCAGTCGAGGGTGGTTTGGAGGCTGCGCGGGGTCGACTTGTCGGGTCCGACGTTGATGTGGCGATGCGCGAGTGCCTGGCACGCGTCGTCAGTCGTCGTGGATGTTATCGTGACGTACTCGAACGTAAACGCTGGCGTGTGACGCGACGACGTCGTCTCGTGCTTGGTTTGCTTGGCTTTGGCCGCGTCAAACGTCGTTTTGAAGGTGTGCCACAGGTCTGCATTCGACTCTTTGTACTTGAAGACCATCTGCAGCGCCTTTTTGTACCACTACGCGACCGTCCGTACAGACGACGCTTGAGGCGTTGCCTGTCGTACCTGCAAACTGGCATCAGCACGGCCGTTGTGTTCGAGCTCGACGGCCATGTTGTGGTACGCGATCGCGAGTGCGACGATCTTTTCCTCCTTGGTCTTGGCGTCGAGGACATCGGCGGCGTCGTCATCCTCCACTTGGTCCACGACAAGCTCTTCTTGGGCGTGAAAGATGGCCGACTGGGCATGTTCCAACGCTGACTCGTGCCTAGGTCGACACTGACGACACGTGGAGACAAAACCACGCACCGGTCCAGCTGCGACTCGATCGCACACAGATTCAAAAACGTAATCGAGAGGTTCTTCACATGCGTCGTTTCAGCGCCGATCGCCGCGGCTTCGTGCAAGTATTGGCGTGCGTGCTTGAGTTTCCCGAGCCTACATGTCGCTGTGACCCCGCCTTGGCGTCGACGTGACGCACCGTCGGTAGCAACAGCCCATGTTGTTGTACGTGAGGATGCGTAGCGACTCGGTGTGGGAAAACTTGGCCGACGTTGCGAGCAGTTCGGCTTTCTTGAGCAGCGTGAGGCACTGGTCGTGGGATGAGGCCAGCGATTCCATTGCGACCTGGTTGTAAAGCACGACGACGTCGGTGAGGGCCTTGTGGACGTCGGGGCTCTGGCTGATGAGCAGGACGAGAATGGATAGAATGTCTACCTCGCGACCGAGCAGGCGGCGCTTGAGCATGAGGCCCTGCTCGAGACACCCGATGGCCTCGACGTCCATCTTCTTCTTGCGCAGGCGATGGGCCATGTCGTCCATCATGCCCAGCAACGCCTCGTTGCTTTCGCTCCCGGTAAGACTCCGCTTCATCTGCTTCTCGCCATCGGACGACGGCCGCGACGTCCGTTTCAAATTGTTGCGCGTCTGAAACGGCAGAGTGGGAAAAAGGGAAAGAGCGTTTCTTGCGCGTCGATGTTCCGTCTCATCGTGGGGGTACTTGGATCTGGCGCGCGGGTGAGGAATACCTGGGAGGCCTGATGGTGAAGATCGCGGAATGGACAGGCGTTCATCTGCGGTGCGGACGGGTCGCGCGCAAACGAAAGTAAGGCAGGGGGTTGAATCTTGCGTACGTTTTCGTGAATTCATCATTGAGATTGCGCGCATGCCATCCTTCTGTCGACATGGTGCATTGATATGGACAAGGCAGACTCACATTACTTTCACTCTTGGATCCTGCTTGGTCACCTCGCATGTGGGATGTTGAGATGTCGCGTCCGTCCCATGCATCTCGGCATATCCCCCGTGTAGTAGCATGGCGCAGCGTCACCGCCCCCCACGACTGCGCGTCTTCACGGCGAACCTTGGTCATTTTTGATTTTTGCGCCACGATTCAAGATGACTGTACTGTCTTCGCATTGGTCGAAAATTAAACCAATCACAATCCTCCATTCATCGTTCCCCGCACAAATTCAACCAAGCGCGGAGAGATGAGTGGAAGCAAGACTCCTGTATATGCGTTGGGGATCGAAGGGAGTGCCAACAAGCTCGGTGTTGGAGTCTTGATTCTCCATCCCGATGGAAGCTGTGAGATCCTGAGCAACCCACGCAAGACGTACATCCCTCCCGCGGGACAGGGCTTTCTGCCGCGCGAGACCGCATGGCACCACCAAGTCCACTTTGCGCCGCTCGTGCGTCTTGCTCTGAGTCAAGCGAAGATCAAGCCGTCGCAGATTCACTGCATCTGCTATACCAAGGGACCTGGCATGGGTGCGCCACTCCGCTCGGCGGCCGTCGGGGCGCGCATGCTGTCCCTTTTGTGGAAAAAGCCGCTCGTGGCCGTGAACCACTGCGTCGGCCACATTGAAATGGGTCGCGCCGTCACCAAGAGCGAAAACCCAGTCGTGCTCTATGTGAGTGGTGGCAACACGCAGGTCATCTCGTACAGCATGCAAAAGTACCGCATCTTTGGCGAAACGATTGACATCGCCGTGGGCAACTGCCTCGATCGATTTGGTACGCGTTCTCCATCGTCACAATGTTAGTGCTGGCTGACATGGCTGCTCCAGCACGCGTCCTCAACTTGTCCAACGACCCCAGTCCCGGCTACAACATTGAACAATTGGCCAAACAGTAGATCCTCCTTGTCTCCAATTCGTGTTGATTTGATGCGTTTCTTTTTGTTGTAGGGGCTCCAAGTACATTGAACTGCCATATGTAGTCAAGGGCATGGACGTGTCCTTCTCTGGACTTCTCTCCTTCATCGAGAAGGAAGCCAAGTACGCCCATGAGGACGGCCATGTGGAATCCCGCTTGATGGATGATGCGTAGGGAGAAGCTCAAGTCGGGTGAATGCACGCCCGAAGATCTGTGCTACTCGCTCCAGGAAACCATCTTTGCCATGCTTGTACGCACCCCCTGGCACGATCGAGCGAGTCACGTTTGTCCTGCAGGTTGAAATCACCGAGCGCGCCATGGCCCATTGTGGCCAGACCGAAGTCCTCATCGTCGGCGGCGTCGGTTGCAACAAGCGTCTCCAGCAGATGATGGAAATCATGGCCAAGGACCGCGGCGGCCGCGTCTGTGCGATGGACCACCGCTACTGCATTGACAACGGGGCCATGATTGCCCAAGCCGGCGCGCTGCAATTCCAAACGCTGGGCGCGACGCCGCTCGCCGACTGCACGTGCACCCAACGGTCAGTACAACCAACACAACGTCGTATTGACATTCGGATGTCGTAGATTTCGCACCGACGAAGTCGATGTGATCTGGCGCACGGCCTAAGACTAATGACGCAAGGCGATCGAATCGGCGGACCGCAAGGTTGGCTTGGTGTGCTCGTACATAATGTCGGCGGTCGGGATGAAGCAATTGTGGTCGTCGGGGTCCTACGGCAACACATGTGCAGATGGACATTGCGAGGGACGTCGTACATCGAAATGGCTTTGGAGGTAAAACTACGCCATGGCATGAGTGGGGTCGAGGGTCAACATGACTACAATGTACAGTACCTGGTGGAGGTCCTTGGTGGTCGCTTCACGCAGCTCGAAATCTCGCAGCACGACATTCGAACCAAATTCATGGTAATACCGCGAATCCCGCAGCTTGACAATCTGCAGAGGTGTGAGGACAAGAGGAGGGGAACATGGTACAACCTTGTCATCCATGCGGGCAAAGTAGCGACAGAGGAGGAGAAACCCAAAGGGCATGACACGCTAGGAATGCATGAGTACAAGGTAATGAAATCACGAGGGGCGTACAATCTTGACGGTCAATTCGACTTCGCCCAAGTCCCGAATGTCGTCTTGTGGTGCGGTGGGAAATGGACCGACTAAAGGAGAATAAACATACCTTCAAAGAGAGACACATGGTCGTAGAAGAGAATCGTCGAGTGCTCGCGAAGTTTGGCGAGGGGGAGTTCTTCTTGCGTGGCGATGGGTTTCCATGACTGTATGTTGTGTGAGGTTGGGGCCAATACAATGTATGCCTGGAGTATACCTCGGCGACGGTGCCTTGGTACTCGCATGTGTACATGACGTCGTAGGAGGCAATAGTACTGGGGACCCCTTGACGCTCGCGTTGCGCCCATAATTTCAATGCATCACGAGCATTGAACTCGGCAGTCCACCCAGACTCTTCATGGGTGATGCGCACGAAATTGTCGGCAAAAATGATCTCGGGCAGGGGAATGTGGGGCAGCTCGCAATCTTGACTCAGACGCGTGCGTCCATCGGTGCTCAAAGCCGCTTTCTTTTGCGTCTCAATCTTCCATCCGCGGAAGCGGAAGATCTTGTTGCCGTCCGTGACTTCTTCGATTGGGAGACTGGTGTCGGCCATGTCCGTTGCAATGAATTCGAAATCTGCTGCGTTTTGTTGCGTGCTTTCTTTCCGGATACAAAGATCGCCAACTGGATTCATTATCCGGTGTGACAGCATTAAATTATATATTTTCGGCGAAAATGTATTACTGCAATCACTTCGAAGCTCAATATATGACTCGGATATTGAGCATTCTTATTATATTTCATCAATATCGCATTATCAAAGGTTTCTTCGAATCTGGGTCTCTTTGGTTTCTCCATGCGCACATGGATGGATTGCTCATTCAAATGCGATCGATGTATTCCTAATACACATGCAGTGTTGCTTTGGGGTCCGCGGCATACTTTGCTTTGTTCCGCTCAAACAAGTCTTGGAGCGCGTCGACGTAGATCTTGTGGTACTTGGCGACGTCGTCTCTCGTCGGATTTTCAATGTGTGGGAGCTGGATGGGTTTACCCACAACGGTCGTGAGCTCGGCGGACGTCAGTGGCATGTAGGCACACCACCACGTGCCAAAGGGAACAGCACCGGGCAGTTGGAACTGGTTGAGCCAGAGGCGCACGCCGAGGAACGACGACATGGCGTGGTACGTGTGTTCTTCGCCAAAGTTGTAGACTGGGACGACCTACACATCCATGAGACGCGGCAGCATGCGACAACGTGGACACCTTGTAGCCGTATTGAAGACCGTACTTGATAAAGCCCGTGCGTTGGTGGAGGAAGAGGCGGTGCTCGCCCTTGGCATAAAGTGTAGCTTCTTGGAACCCGCCCGGCAGGAGCGCGATGTTCTCACCCTGCTTCATGAGGCCCTCAAAGTTGCGTTTGGCCGCGGACGAGCACCCGCCCCATGACATGGCGTTCGAGACAAACGGCAGTTTGAACAACACGTCGGCGACGAGCCACGAGATGTTGCTGGACGTCCATGAAGCATGCATAGCCCCGTGGACACTCCAGCCGCAACAGAGGATGCCATGGGGGTGGTAGGCCAGCATAGTCTTGGACGCAGGGGGAATAGGGGTCGGGTCTTCGCGGACGAGCGCCTGCTTGTGAAAATAGTGGGTTGCGTTGACATGGGTGAACCATGCGACGGCTGTCTGGGACCGGCGGAGGGGAATGAGCGGACGCGTGCCGTAGTAGACGAGGACGAAGACGAGGATGTAGGCACGTGTCGCGGGGATCAAGACAAAGGCAACGAGGCCGACCGTGACAAAAGCCATGGAACCCATCCAGACGGATAGGAGCACCCAGAGGCCCAGCATGACAAGGACCGTGTCGAGCGAATATGGATGTGAGGGGTCGATCCTTTTCAATCAAATAACTCGTGTCGTTCATAAGATCGGGGGCCAGATCGAACGGACTGTCGTGTCGTTTGGCCGCCACGATCGTTCCTTCGTCCAACTCTGGTGCTATAAATAGAACGATCCCCTATCCCTACTTTCAGCCGTTGCATTCTATGAAAATAATGAAGCCGACATTTGAAGCGCTAATACATGTGCAGCGTGGCCTCGGGGTCTGTGGCATACTTGGCTTTGTTCCGGTCGAATACGCCTTGGAGGGCATCCATATACACTTGGTGGTACTTGGCCACATCTTCCCGAGTCGGGGCGTCGATTCGCGGCAACTTGATGGGCTTGCCCACAACCGTCGTGAGTTTGGCTGACCGCAGGGGCATGTAGCTGCACCACCACGTGCCAAAGGGGATGACACCGGGGACTTGAAATCGATTGAGCCAGAGACGGAGGGGGAGAAACCACGAGACAGCGTAGAATGTCTCTTCCTCGCCAAACGTGTACACCGGGTAGACCTATTCGCGCTTGACAATCTTGGGAGGGACGCAGGTCGTACCGTGTAGCCGCACTGTAGCCCGTATTTGATAAAGCCCGCGCGTTTCTTGATATAGACACGGTGCTCGCCCTTTGCAAAGAGCGTGGCTTCTTCAAACCCACCGGGGAGGAGCGCAATGTTGTCGCCCTGCTTCATGAGTCGCTCAAAGTTGGGCTTTGCCGCTGTGTCGCTCCCGCCCCACGACAGCACATGCGAGACGAAGGGAAGCTTGAAGAGAACGTCGGCGGCGAGCCAGGAGATTTTGAGATCCAGCCACGACGCGTTCATCGCACCGTTGACGCTCCACCCGCAACACAAGACGCCGTGCGGGTGGAACGCAAACATCGTCTTGGACTGCTTGGCCACTGGCTCAGTGTCCTCGCGCACGACTTCTTGCTTGGCAAAGTACGCAGGCGAGTTGGCCCACACAAACCATTCGCACACGTACTGGGACCGCCGCAGTGGCATGACCAGCCGCGAGCCGTAGTAGGCGACGGCGAATGCAAGCACATACGGCCGCGTGAGGGGGAGAAAGACCAGCGCGAGGAGCGTGGCGAGCACGACGTAGACAGAGCCGACCCAGACTGTGAAGAGCGTCCAGATGCCAAGCATGATAACTCGGGGGAGGGGAATTGAGATCTGAACCTTCAAATGCGAGATCTTGAAAAGGGAAGCAATCAAATCTCCCACGACCCGACACAACGTTTTTCGTTTCATGGAATTTGTTGCAACATTTTACGGGAAGCGTATAATTTTATGGAAATATTCATGAATATATTAATGAAACAGCGAAGCAGGAGGGAGTCAAAAGTACTCTATACAAATCCAGAGCTTAAAAATGTCGCTCCTCCTTCGCGTTGGTTGACGTAGACACCGTCTGGCCCTGGCTGGGAATAATTTGAGTTAAACTCTATTCGAGAGCTTTTTACGCAAGTTTTGTGCCCGATTATACACGGTAACACAGCGTATTAACTTTAACGCACTTTTATTACCCTTATACAAGTACTTTTGTTTGCTGGAGATTGGGCGATCTTTTGAGAAAATTACGCTCACAGCTACAACCTGATTTCGCCCGCGCGCAGCCGCCATCGACCCGCTGCCCTCATGGACCTCCTCACGACGCTCAAGAAGGCCCTGGTGACGGTCGTCTTCTGGTCCTTTTACACTGTATGGATCGGTTCCATCGTGTTTGCCTTCCTCTCCATTGTTGCGTTGGCGTTCGTTCCGCCGATGCGTGTGCCAATCGTCCTGTTCTACGCCATCTACACGGCCGCGCTCCATTTGCTTCCATGGGGTCGCTGGCCGTTCTTCTGCGACTTTGTGCGCGCATTCAACACCGCGTTCCCTTATTTTGACGAGCAGAAGCTTGTCTTTGAAGACGGCAAGGGTCCTCGTCCGGCGAAATCCAAGACGCTCCTCAGCGTCCATCCCCACGGCGTCCTTGCATGCGGCTGGTACGATCCCTCTTCCCCGCCTCCTCGTCTCCACTTCGTTCTTTAGGATCGTAAATGGTGCAGGCCATGCTGCGTGGAAGGACAGTCGCTTCCACTGGCTCGCAACCGACGTCCTCTTTGTCCTGCCCTTCATTACACAGATCATGTACTGGGGCGGCGGCGGCCCTGCCGGGCGAGCAAGCTTTGACGCGTTGGCCAAGCAAGGCGAAAACATCGCATTGCTTCCCGGCGGGTTTGAAGAAGCATCGCTCTTCGAGTACAAGAAGCACCGCGTCTTTGTCAAGCACCGCAAGGGCTTTGTCAAGCTCGCGTTGCAACATGGCTATACGGTAATACGACACACGCTCCACGCCGTCAATCATGCATCGCCACGTAGATCTACCCCGCGTACACGTTTGGCGAAGAAGACACGTACGCGACGCTGTCGTACTTTAAAGCCGCGCGCCTCTTCCTCAACAAGTTCAAAATCCCCGCCGTCCTCTTCTGGGGCCGTTGGTGGTGCATGTACATGCCCTTCTCGTCGGCGAAACTCGTGACGGTCGTGGGCAAGCCCATCGAGTTGCCACAGATCGCGCAGCCAACCAAGGAAGACGTCGACAAGTACCACGCGGCCTATGTCGCGGCCCTCACGGGCATCTTTGAGTCCCACAAGGCCAAGTACGCGAGCGACCCTTCTGCGACGCTCGAGGTCCTCTAGTGGATTGCATGAATAGACTTCTTGTCGTGTCTCGATGCACTGCCTCATGCATGTACGAGAGAAAGAGTCTGTCCTTGGGCAAAGATGGACTAATGTGTCTTGCCGAGCAACATGCCAAGCCCAGGATGTGCTAACTATCTTGTCAACCGAAACCCTCGTCTTTTCTTGAGAGAGGATCGTTCGTTCGTTCGAGGTTGACGAGGTTGACGATCCAATGTCGTTTCATTTGATGGCCACACACCATCCAAGTCGGGTCATGATCCACAAAGTCGAGAGATGCTTAAAAGGAAATGTGCTTGGTAGAACTACTCCGCGAGGCGGGTCTGCGGGACACGTCAATGCCGCGCGTGTTTCGAGGACTGTAGAGCAGCACGGCGCTCTTGAGTTGCTCGACCACGGTCCTGAAGTCACAGTCGAGTTAGCCACAGACGAACGGACGACAGAACAAATCCACGAATGGCAGACGAGATCTCACACACGCGAGCAGACAACGTACTTTTGTTGGCCAAGTTCGCGCTGGAGGTCGCGGACCAAGTACTTGGCTTTCTTCAATTCGATCTATTCCAAACACTCAGTGTGTCAACATAGAGATGTAGAAGGACGAGGGTGCCTCTACCCCTTGCTGCACGGGCATGTCATCGACTTGGGCCGTGAGCCGCGCGACTTCCTTCATCGCAGCTGTCAATGTGTCCTGAGCTAGCGCCGCTTGCCGCCTCGCTTCCGCGACGTCGTCGGTGTGCAGGTGATGGGAATGCTGATGATGGTGATGGCGCTGTCCATGTTGCGGGTTCTCTGCACGTCCATGGTCATCTTCATGATCGTCGCTTGTACACTTGCATGTTTGTCAGACATGCAAGAGGACAACACATGCAAACCTGGTCGAGATTGGCAGCGTCGGCGCGAAGGTGCGCGACCTCAGTCTTGAGACCCGCGATCTCAACGTTTGCTTTCTCAAGGGCCATTTCCGCGAGCTTCCAATACTCGGCACGCTGCATCGCGAGGGACTAGCGCGAGAAGAAGGATCATGATGCGCTGTCGATCGTCACGTACTTTGTACTCCTGCAATTCAGTCGATGACCGCGTCGCATTGTTGAACCCGAGTGAGACGACGTCCAGGACGGCGTCGCCCTTGGCTGGTTTCTTGGCCTCTTTGGCGCGCTCTTGGGCATTGAACTTCTCCGACTGCAACTCGAACTTGAGTTGAATCACCTGTTCTTCCCAGATGCGGCATTCTTCGCGGATCGCCGACAGTTCCTCTTCCTTTGCCGTGAGTTTCCCAAGAAGCGTCTATGTGTTGCGGATGAGATCGAGGGGTGCATGACAGGTATGCACCTGAATGTCTGTCAAGTCGCCTTGGTCGGCGGTGGTGGGTCCATTGCTGCTGCCTTCGGCGGGGGGTAGTGGTGTGCTTTGCATCGTATCCAAGGCACCTTTCATCACGCGGATCTGTTCCTTCAGCGCAATGTTCATCTCAACCAACTCGTGGACGTCCTCCTTGGTCGAGATGCGATTCGACGCGGCGGCGACCGACAGTTCGTACTCCTTGGTCGACAAGTCCCGCTCCAGCATCGTCACCCTCGCCGCCAGCTGCTTGTTCTTCTCCTGCAGCTCGAAGCGTTCGTTCCCTTCCTTGAGAAGCTGTGTCTGAAGCGCTTGGAATTCGCGCACGTTGATCATCGTGGCGTTGCCGCGGCAACCCGGCTACACTTTGTCTCCAGTTTCGTGTGGGGGACTTTGAACCAAGGTCGGTTATTTGTAAAACGTACTTGTTTTTATTCGTTGCATTCGATCTTGTGACGACGTGAAACGGCCACCAAACCACGTTTTATTCTCCCTTTGCCTGCACGCACCACCAACATTCCCACATGAGTGCGCCAAGTTGGGCGAATGGCAGCGTCGTGATCTTGACGCATGTCGCGACGGGCGCCTCCTTGACGGTCCTTGTGGAGAAGGACAAAGCACAGCTCACGTTCTGTCGGATCGAAGGTCCGTATGAGAAGCTCAAAGTCACGCAGAACGACGGCGAGACCGCGTGGGGCGCAGGTGGCGGCAAATTTGCATCATTTGTCACGTCATCGGCCGGCGGCGGCGACCCCGACGGCGCAGCAACGATGGCGTTCCAGCTCTGTGCCAACCAGAAGAAGGAAAACACCGACGGAAGCGAAGGATGGTATCTCGGTGTCTCGTCCTCGTCCTCGAGCGGGGTGCTCCTCCCGCACGGTCTGCGTCTCGTCGGCAACGCAGGACCGCAGCCGTTCGTCGCGACCGAAGTCACGTCGCGCGCCCAGATGAGTCTTTCGACCGCGACGCAGCATGGACCGTCGCTCACGTCCACGCAGATCGAGACGTTTTGCCGCGAAGGGTACCTCGTCCTCCCGGGCGCAGTGCCGCTGCCGCTCGTCCACGACGCCTTGCGACGCATCAACCACGAACTCGGCAAGCCCGGCATGATGATCGAAGGCGGCGTCGAGGGCGCGGCCAAGCTGGCGGGGAACACGTCCAACCACCCTGCGATCCTAGATCTCTACCGGCCCATCGAAGCCGCGGTCGAGAGTTTGGTCGGCGCCGGGTGCGCGGTGCCGCCCCAGGGCGCGCAGCTCGCGCTCCGGTTCCCCGAAGTCTGTCCGCCGTACGAACCCAAGGGCACGGAATGGCACACGGATGGGATGCGTCAAGGTCGTCTGTTGTCATTTCCCTTTGGCTTGACACTTGACCTAGGCAAATGGAACCCTTTCTCGCTCCTCGTCGGCATCTCGCTCTCGAACGTTCCCGCGCCGCAGAGCGGCAACCTCCTTGCGTTTCCCCGCACGCACCACACCCTCCATGCCATGCTCCAAGAAGGCGGCCTCCTCCATCTCTGCACGTCGTCCGACGCGGTCTGGGGCCACGGCCAGCTGCCCGATCTGGGCCCACCCACGGCGCTGCTCCTCGCCAAGGGTGACGTCGTGCTTGCGCATCCCAAGATGGCCCATCGCGGCGGCCCCAACTTTTCTCCAGGTAGTGCATTCATGCAGCGCCATCGTCTCATCTCTCGCTTGTAGACATTCGGTACCAAATCTACTATCGCATCAAGCACAAGCACCACGCGGCGCGGCAACGGCAGCTCGAGACCGATCTCTTTGCCGATTTGGACGGGTGCCATACAACTACATAATCTATTATGGAAGCACCTCGCCGCGTGCAACGGCGGCGGCTGCGCCTGCAAGCGACGGCAGCCCGCCGCCACCGCTCTCTTGCCGCCGCAGCATCGTCGGCAACGCCGTCGTCGACGCATTCAGCACATCTTGAAAGTTCATGCGACTGCGACGGAACGATCCCATGTCGAGTGTGTGCGAGCGACCTTCGCGCGGCGGGAGCGCGGCCAGCGACGGAAACACGCCATGGTGCCCCTGGGCTGACGACGACGACGGCGGCAACGGGAGGCCACTCGGCGGTGGCGCTTGGGCCGGCCGGCCGAGGTTGGCATTGACCGTGAACACGCGGTTCGAAATGGTGGACGCGACGGTCGTAGTCGTGGCCGGTGCGGCGCCGTCGGCGGCGGCATCGCCCGGCGCCGCGGCTTTGTAAATGATGTTTCGGATGCTCTACACGTGTGTGCGTCACACACAGACGAACGGGCTACCAGTACCTCGTTTGTGTACATGGCTTTCGAGCGATTCGCCATCGTGGGTTTCCAAAGCCGTTTGCGGTTGTTGGCAAACCAGTTGTTGAGTTGGCTCAAGTCGAGCCCCGTTTCCTCGCACAGTTGCTTCTTCTCGGCGTCGGTCGGGTATGGATGCTCCATGTGTTCGGGCGACATCATCCAGTCCTTGAGCGTCTTGATTACATGCGGCGGGAGAAGCGCGCTGCGGCGGACGCGCTTGTCTGGGCCGTCGCCGGGCGGCACGTCCTTTTCGTCGTCGGTGGTCGTCGCATCGACCGACGGGCGATCGCGCTTTTTTGACTTGGCCACGTCGCTCATGCTGCGCTCGAGGCGCGGCGGCGGCATGAGGGGCGCCATGCCGTACGACGATGCTGTCGACCGCGGCAAGTCCGAAGGTGGGTACCCGCGAGACTCGCTCGGATGCGGCATGTGGTGGGGGTGGTGGTGGTGTGTGCTGTGGTGGTACACGACCGACTCGGACGCACTGCGGTTCGAACGCGGCGGGAAAAACCCCTGCGGCATGCGACTTGCGCCGTGCTCAAATGGGTACGGGGAATGTCCAGGTGGGAGTTGGCTGTGGTGGGACGGCGGCGGCGCATGATGATGGTGGTGATGACCCATGGACGAGGGGGGGCCATATGGATGCGCGGCTCTCGGGTCATGGCGCGGGGTGAATTCCGACGCGCGGGGGAGAGACAAGCGGCGTTCCGTCAAGGGTGCCGCGCCGCTGGGATAACCAGGTGGCGCCGCGTGTTCGTACGGGCCATGGTCGTATCCGTGGTCGTAATGTCTATATGAGCATGAGAGACACATCCAAGGCGAGAGAACGTACGAAGGAGGGGCCGCGCCATGGGGATGTGCAGGGTGATGGTGGTGCGATGACGGGTGATGGTGATGCGGCGGCGGTGGTGGCGACCGCGTGTCCACACTGCCGGGCGGCGCGCCGGGGGCTGAAAAGGTGCTTGTCTGGAGTTGGCGGGAATGTTCTCGTCGCATCATGGGCTTCCAGATGCGTTTCCGCGCGTTGGTAAACCAATTTGTCAACTGCTTCATGTTGATCCCTGTCTTCTCGAGGAGCATCTTCTTGTCGTCGTCAGTCGGGTACGGATGCTTGACGTGTTCTGGTGACAGCATCCAGTTCTTGAGGATCTGAACGGTTGCGGGGGGCAATTCACGCCGCGGCTTGCGGTCACCGTTTGTCGGGCCGTCGTCGGGGGCAGTGTTCTCGTCATTTGTGTCGTCGCCGCCATCTTGTTCTTTGTCGGGTTCTGCGTCCGAGCCCGAGAGGTCTGCCCCATCGCTCACTTCGCGGGCTTCGTCCTTCGGCACGATGGTGGGAACTCTCTCTTCTTTCGGCATCGCACTTGGCGCATACCCTTCGGTCACGGCCGCCATCGTGCTGCTTGCTGCGGTTCCTGCTCCTGTTGAATGATGCGGTTGCCTGCGCTCGACAACAGAAATGAATTTCTCCCCGATCAGATGCACGGGGCGCCGACAGGCAAACCGGATGGTTCGAGTCCTCCGGACAGTTATCCGGATGATCTAACGCAACCAATCAGATCCTGTCATAAGATGCGGTACTGGTCGCACTTTCCAGGTGGATGTGTCGCATCATACCCTCTAAAGTACGCTTTTGATCTTTGTCTTGGTATGCTCTATATTAAATGTCAGGGATTCAAATACAATTTTGTAAACAAATTCTATACTTCTATAAAAGTCGAAAGAATACTATGCAAAATGAATCATATATTCAAAATAAATTATATACATTTTAGTATGCTACATTGATGTGATTCATCTCGTGCGTCAACCTTCTATCGCACTTTATCGAGTATCTGTCAGTCCAAGTGACGCCACGGTGGGAAAAGAGCCAGCGACACACACACCAGATTTCTGCAGACAGAAGCTAGGACGGGTAAAAGGACAGACGGGTGTATGCTTTGTACACAGGATAACTCATCTTCGTTGCTTGCTCGCCTTGCTTCCACCCACGTTGGGCTTCCCAGGGCACTTGCCTTCTCGCGTTTTCCCTACTGCATGGAAATAGCAGCTTGTCGGGTTTTCCGCCACCAAAGTTGTCGATCCCGTGTTGACCTGAGACGTTCGTTGCATATGGCAAAGAAATCTTACATCATCCATGTCAGGGTGCCGCCACTCTACTATTGCATCTCCGTCCACAACACCACGCAGCCAAGGGGCGCTCATTCGATAAATGATTGAGCACATCTCGGCTATCATCAAACGCCCAGCCATATCCGAGCCACAGCCAGCCCAAGACAAACCGGACCAACAAGAAGCAGTTATGCTTGCCCCTGGCATTTGTCCGATCTCCCCGGTGTTTGTAGCGTGAGATTTGACCCGACGTGTCCGTTGGTCTGACCCACCCAGTACGAATCGTCATGTCTGGTTCAGGGCCGTCGCAATCCCATACAAACCCCAAGGGGCTCCATGAGGGATTCTTATTTCGAGTCATTTTGCAATGAAAGTGTGCCGTGGCGGTGGAAGCTCGCGTCTCTCGGCGACGTCAAATGGCAAAGTCGTGTCCACACGAACGTGCGGCGGTGCCACGGGTGCCACGGTGTCGTTGCGTTGCCTTGAAAATCCCACCCCACTGCCCCGCGTCATGAGCGCGTTACCTGACTATGACTCTGGTCGTGGTCGTGTCGCCCCTCCTCGTGATCATAATCCCACTGGGTCTGACTGCGGCCGTTCGGGCGCCCCGGGGTGCATGTCGCAGGGCGTCGATCTGATGCGGACGTGTTTAACGCGTTCGAAACGTCCCAACCGACGCCGTTGATGGCAGGTCAGCCTTTAAAAGACGTCTGGTACCATTGGGCTGTCACATCGAACGGCCCAATCACAAGCGCAGCGCCAATCTACGCGGCGGCTTCCAGCCACAGGATCCCCAAGATGCAGCTGCCCTTGTGTCCACACACATCTCAAATGTCATCTCGAGAGAGATGGACAGACGGCGCGAAGGCGATGCGCGCGCCTGTCGATCCATCACCAGACAAGACGCGTCACTCTGTGTGACGAGTGGCTAGGAAAGGCCGACTGGACATGCCGTGTCTTGTCTCAGTCAAAAACGAGTGGCTGTAAGTTGTGTGCGGCACAAAGCTGTCGTGGGCTTGATATTCGTGCTTGAGCTTGTCTTTGAGAGGCACGTATGCTGACCATAGTGGTGGAAGTTGTGTGGTGGAGGGGCAACTCAGGGGGGGACGTGGGGGGCGACTGCAAGAGAACAAAATCGAATGTCCAAGCTTCGATAGACCAGACGACAAGGACATGTTCGCCTCAGAAGCCCGCCTCAGTCTCGATGTTAAAAGCTTGTTGTGTTTGAGCAGGGTGACAGACCAACGTAACAATTAGACCATGTTGTGATTGGATAAAATGGACATTCATCGCCGACCAATGAAACGTCAACGTTTTCAAACAAGAGCATGACCAGCCCGCGCGACGCCAAGCGGCGCAAAGTGAGCGCCAAGGAAGTTGACGAGGACCCCGTGGCAGAATACGAAGTCCGCGATGGTACGACGCCGATGCTGACGGTGGAGAAGTGATGATGCAATCCCAGGTTATCGCTACGTGAAGCCGTATGTGTTCAAGTTCCAAACACACGCCAAGCAGCGATGGTTTGGACGCACGCTCATCGACATCTTTACCACGGAGTTTGGGTCGTTCACGCCCGCCTACTACGTGCGTTCGTCTTCATGCATCCTTTGTCTTTGTCTCACTGCCGTGTCCAGGAACTCGCGATTCAAACGGGTCGGATCACGCTCAACGGCAAGATGGTCTCGCCGACCACGACGGTCAAAAACGGCGATTTGCTCTGCCACAAGGTACCACGCCTCGCGCGACGTCTCTCATCGAGCGACACCCTCATAGACCCATCGCCATGAACCCCCCGTGTCTGGCGAAGAGATTCAAATCGCCCACGAGACGCCCAACCTTGTACTCGTCGTCTGGACTCGTCATTCTCACTCGCTCGACTAGCTTGTCGTGAACAAGCCTGCGGGAATCCCCACGCATCCATGCGGCGCGTATCGTTTCAATTCCCTCGTACGCATCCAACCCCTCGTCCATGTCTGCCTCATCGTCATCGTCGTCGCAGCATCACATTCTCCTCCACATGCGCCCCGACATCCCACATCTCCACATCGTCCATCGCCTCGATCGCCTCACGTCGGGGGTCGTCATCTTGGCCAAAAACTCGACCAAAGCCCGCGATCTCTCGACCACTATTGGTGCGTGCTGCTCTCGTCCTCGATCGTCACCCTTGTCCAGCCGACCGCACGGCCTCCAAGACTTACCTCGCGCGCGTGCTCGGCATGTTCCCCGCAGCGCTCACCGACTCGTGGCTCACCGACGTCTTACACCCGAAGCTATGCACGCCGCGCGCGCAGATCACGATCGACGGCGACTGGCTGCGCATCAAATGTCCGCTCGTGTGCCGCTCCCACAAGGATGGCGTGTGGGCGTGCGCGACCGACGCCGACGTTGACGTCAAGGAGGCTGAGACGCTCGTCCAGTGGTTCAAGCGCCACGACTACGACAATACGACCGTCGTCCTCGTCAAAGTACGAGTCTCGTGTCTTGCGTTGTGGTTGACGATCTCGTCACCCTAGCCCGTAACGGGTCGGACGCACCAAATCCGCCTCCATTTGCAACTCCTCGGTCTGCCCATTGCCAACGACCCGTGTTATGGCGGAACGCTCCATTTCGGCGCAGTGGTGGCGCCGGGCGATGCCGTCGAGGATGCCAAGGCCGCGCCGGTCGAAGACTCGCTCGCGTCGACCGAACCCCGCGGCGACGACGAGACCGAAGACGCGTTCCTCCGCCGGACGTGTCAGTGGTGCGCGCGCACCAACACCAACGAGAACCACCTCCACTGCGCGCGCATTTGGCTCCATGCCTGGCATTACGAGGTACGAATTTACCTCAACGTTGAGATTCACGATCACATGCTAGCTCCTCGGGGAAACGCACCGCGTGTCGCCGCCCGAGTGGGCCTAGGCGGCCGACGATGTCGACCCAAACGCCATGTCCAAAAGCTGTTTGTAGTTGACTTGGGCGTGACTCGATGGGAAGAACCCGTCGGCCAAGCAATAGCGTGCGCTGTCGGGCAAGGCTAGGTCGAGGGCCGCCACCGCGTCCATGAATGCATCTTCGCCTACGTCGTTGAGTGTGATGACGCACGTGTACACATACCTAGAAACCCGCTCTTGTCGCGGTCGGCGTCGCGAAAGGCCTTGCGCAGCTGGTACTTTTGGCCCTCGAACGTCGACACAAAGAGCGCGCGCGCGTCGGCAGGCACGGCCGCGACGTCGGTGATGGTCATGGGCACGAGCGGATTGCGCCGCGTCTCTTGGATGAGCTTGGCGCGCGCGCGCTCAATCACGGCCTGCGCGCGCGCGGCGGTCTGGTCGGCGGTCGTTTCCAGCCCCTTGGCCATGCGCTGGCTCGTGGTCGTGTACAACGCGGCGCGCTGCTCCTTGGTCAGCTCGACGGTGGCGGGGGATGGGGGCGGGGGCGGCCGACGCGGCCGCCGAGCGGTCGG
>VJMH01005428.1:0-22105 GCA_009835185.1 Aphanomyces stellatus | reverse complement strand
GAGCGGTCGGCATGGTCGACGACGACGACGACGGCGGCCGCTCGTTGCGCAGGCTGTGGGCAGTAGTGGCAAACCGCGGCTGAAATGGAATCTCGCCCCTGGTCTGTCGATCCCTGCTCGGCGGCGTCGACGCCGCCGACTCGCCCCTGCCGTCTTCGTCGATACGATGCGAAGACGCCGCCGCGTTCGTGCTTCCGCTGCGCTGGCTGCGCGCATCCTCTCGAGAGGCCGACACGGGCGAGCCGTCGGAGGCACCACGTGGGTGGCTGCCGTCGGGCGGTGTAAACGGCCGCGTGTTTTGCAGCGACATTGTAACGCTGTGTACGTCGTCGGCTGCTTGTGGTGGCGGCGACTGGAGGACCCCAAAGCGCGCCGTGTCGAGTTTGGAGCGATAGGTTGGAATGTAGAGCGGGCCTTGGTCTGGTACTGGCGGCGGGTTGGGCCGCGTCGCGGGTTCGAGCGTCATGGGCGGGACGGCCTGGTCACCGTCGTTGCCATCGTCGTTGTTCCCTTCCATGTTGAACTCGCATGGGTAGACAATGTCAAAGAAGCGATGGTAGTCAACGAGTCCACTCTCCGTCACAAATGCATCCACAACTTGATCGGGGAGTTGGAGGTCGTAAAAGGCGACCAGTTTCTCCAGCAACGACCGCGTCACGCGCCCCGACGCGTCACTATCCACGCGCATCATTGCTTGTCGCAAGTCGACAGGGATCTACGACGCAGTCAGCTTCTAACATGTCGACATGCGACCCACCTGCCGCAAGACAGAGAGCGGATTCGACGTCGACGGCGGCGGGCGCTGGTCGTCGTGGGTACGAGTGGCTTGGGCACGCGAAATCGCATCGCAAAAATGGTCGTACCACACCCAATCGTCCTGTTCGTCCGTGTTGGTGCCCTCGGAGGTACCCCTCGTCGTCTCTTGCCCCCGTGTGTATTTTCGCACCAATGTCAAGACGGCCTGGGGATGCAGGTCGAGGCAGAGTCGATGCCGCACGACATGGTCAAACACGTCTCGAGGGAGGCAGCGCCATGCATTCGGACGTCTGCCGACGGTCGGATCCCGATCCTCGAGGCAATCGATCGCGTGCGTGCGAAAGACCTGTCGCACCGACGTCGCTTGGCGCGCCAGCTGCATCACGGCCAACGAGAGCACCGCGTCGCCATCAGAGAGCGGGAACCCGTCGGCGTGGTCTTCGCAGAACGCGAGTGTCTGTTCGTCGGCGGCCACGAGCCGGAACGGCTGCGTGGGCGAAAGCGCGAGTCGGATGGTCGCGCCGACGACAAAATCGGACGCGCGCGCGACGCGGGGGTGCGGCGCCACGGCGAGTGTGTACGTCTGTCGGTCGAGGAATTTGCCCGACGGGAGGCCTGAATTCGGCACGCGCGGTTCGAAAATGGCCAACGTGCCGTCGAGGAGGTAGAACGAGAGGACGAACCGTCGTTTGGCTTGGATGTCGTCGGGCGGTGCCGCAAAGATGGCGCGGAATCGAAGGCATTGATCGACACCAAGTGGCTTGCTGGCCTTGCGCTCCGATTTGAGCAAGAGTGGCTGGAGCATCGACTCGGGGGGTTCGAATGACGATGAGGTGCCGGGCGAGGCTAACGGCACCGTCGACCGCGTCTGTTGGGCCTCTTGGGTGATGCCATGGTGGTCCATGTAATACGTGCGCGTAAATTCATCGCAGTCGACGAGATGAAAGACTCGACCAAAGACCAGCAGCGTGTCGCCGCATCGGAGGTCCAGTGGCCGGACGTATCGCGGCGGGCCGCCGCTGCTGGATGACGATGACGACGTGGCAGCAGTCGGTTCATGCGGCAAGGTGCTACGAGGACCAGGTTAGACAAAGACTCCTCGTGCATGTACCGCCGGGAGAGCAGCACGGCAAAGTGGTGGTGCATGTTGTGTGGACCCGGTTGGATTGGCTTGGTCTTGCGCTCGCGCACTTCAACTGTGTCGTCGGCGAGGTAGTAATGGAGCACGAATTGACGGCTTTCAGGGTACAGCGGATGCGGGTCGTCCCATGTACAGTAGAACCGCAGGACGTTATTGCTGTACGTCATAAACTGCTTGACCTTGGCGGCTTTGGACGTTGCCAGCGTGGCATGCGTCGGGCCATTTGCAGCTTGCTTGATCCGTTCGACGTCGGCGTATGGCGACGGCGATGGCGCGTCCGGGTAGGCCAGCGCCGCGGGTTGCGGTGTCTCCATGTACTCGGCGTAATACTCGCGCGTGGCTGCGTCGCAGTCGACGAGTACACACGCGCGGCCTTTGACTGGGATCGACGCGCCGACGCGCAAGTCGGGCGGCGTGAAGGGGGCGCCGTCGGTTGGATTCGGGAGCACCGTGCGACGTAGAAATAGTCCTTGGTCGAGGCCACTGTTGTGCACGCGGGGTTCACACACTTCGATGGACGCGTCGGCGAGGTAGTAGTGCACCGTGACCCGCCGGACGACACTGGATGCCTCGGTCGAGAATTCCGCCGCCGCTTGCTCGATGAAATAGCCAAAGAAGCGGAGGACTTGTCGGTCGTTTGTGATCCACTTGGGGAGCGTCTTGGTCGCGGTGAAGCGAGAGCTGGCGGCGACAGGGTCCTCCGCAACCGCAACCGCAGCAGTGGGTGGCGTCGATGGCATCGGTTGTTTGGTGTGCCGCGTGGCAGGTACGATGTCTTCCGTGCCGGCCAGGATCTGAGCCATCGCGTGGCGCTTGCGGTGGTCCGTCTTCCTCAGCTGCGCATGGTGCGAACTCACGACAAAGCCCGGGATCTTGGACAGCATTGTTGCCATGGGGTCGGTCGCCTCTGTTCTTGTCACACCTTCGAAATTCCGGATACATATCCGGATATGCCGGCCGTTTCATCTTGTCGGCCTCGAAACCGATCTCCAGGCGGGCTTGGCCAATCAAACCGCATCGGTTTCACGCCCAAGAATAGCTGAATGCCTCTTGGGCCCACTCAAGTGAGCGTTTGGGTTGCAGCCTTTGAGACCCCCTGCCACATGACGCGCGTGACGCCGCTCCACGGCGACCCCGAAGTCGAAGACGCGACGTTCTTGCTCCCGAGTGGGGTCCCGCCAGGCCCTGGACGCGTCGAGCTCGAAGCCAAGGGGCCGTATGGGATCTCCAAGGAAGGGTTGATGGAGATCAATCGGGACTTGATGACCGAAGAAAACTTTGCCAAGTTGAACGAATATGGCGGCGCCGACGGCCTCGCATCGAAATTGGGTGTGGATCTTGTCCATGGCATTGCCAAGAGCGAAGTCGAGTCGCAGTTTGCCGCGCGCCGCGCGCGCTTTGGCACGAATACGTTTGTGGACGCACCGTCCGAAAGCTTTCTCAGCCTCTTTGTCGAGTGTTTCAAGGACACGACGCTCATCATTTTGAACCTCGCGGCCGTAGCGTCGATCGCGACGGGGCTGATTGAAGACCCCAAGCACGGCTGGGTCGAAGGCATGTCGATCCTCTTGGCCGTCGTTCTCGTCGCATTGGTCTCAACGACGTCCAACTACACCAAGGAGAAGCAGTTTCGCGCACTGAGTGCCAAGAACGACGAGTTCAACGTCAAAGTCATCCGCGGTGGCACGCATGACCAAGTGCCAGTGGGCGACATCAACGTCGGCGAGCTGGTCACGCTTGAGACGGGCGACAAGATTCCGGCCGACGCGGTGCTCGTGCGCGGCCAGGACGTCAAGTGCAACGAGTCGAGCTTGACGGGCGAGCCGGACGAAGTCAAAAAGGACGCCAAGAAGGACCCGTTCTTGCTCTCGGGGTGTCTCGTCGCATCGGGGCAGTGCGACGTCTTGATCACAGCTGTCGGCGTCGACTCAAGATGGGGTCGCATCAAAGCCAAGCTCGTGCGTGAGAACCGCCCGACGCCGCTCATGGAAAAGCTCGACGACATGGTCAAGATCATCGGGTATGGCGGCATGGGGTGTGCCGTCGCAACGATGATTGCCATGATTGTCATATATGCGCTCACGCCCGTCGACCAGCGAGATCGTATGTCGTCGACCTCGAGTTGATTTTGTTGATGATTTTGTAGGCGGGTGGGTCAAGATCATCTTGGACACGTTCATCATGGGCGTGACGATCGTCGTCGTCGCAATTCCCGAGGGGTTGCCGCTGGCCGTCACGATCTCGCTGTCGTACTCGACCAAGAAGATGCTCAAGGACAATAATCTCATTCGAGTCCTCGCAGCCTGCGAAACCATGGGCAATTGCACAAGCATTTGCTCAGACAAGACGGGCACGCTGACGCAGAATCGCATGACAGTGGTGCAGCTCTGGACCCAAGCGCGGCAGTACGACGAGGCCGCCATGAAGGCTATGGTCAAACTCGACAAGCGATTTGTCGACCTCTTGGCCGTTGGAATTGCCGTGAATTCAACGGCCCATCTCTTGACCAAGCCCGTCGAGGCAGTGGTGGTCGAGGGAGGCAGCCGCAAAGAGGCCACGACAACGACGACGATCGTGCAGGGCAGCAAAACCGAAGGCGCGCTGCTCGTGTGGCTCAAGTTGCAAGGGATCGCGTACAAGGAACTCCGCACAGCCAACTACAAACCCGGCAAAGGCGACCGCATGTTTGGCTTTTCGTCCGAGCGCAAGACGATGACGACAATTGTGCGCCGCCTCGACGGGACGTACCGACTCTTCTCGAAAGGCGCGGCCGAGATCGTCCTCCGTCGGTGCACGCACGTGCTCACGTCCAACGGCACGACGGCGCCGATCCACGCGACGTCGAGCGACGACATCCACGAAAACATTGTCAAGATGGCCAAGAACGCGCTCCGCACGGTCTGCGTGGCGTACCGCGACTTTGGCGCGCATGAACTCCCGTCCGACTTGACGACGCTAACCGACCCGCCCGAGAAGGCCATGGTCCTTTGTGCGATTTTTGGCATCATGGACCCGCTCCGGCCAGACGTGACGAGCAGCATCGCCATGTGCATCCGCGCCGGCATCACGGTCCGCATGGTCACGGGCGACAACATCCACACGGCGCGCGCGATTGCCAAGCAGTGCGGGATCTTGACCGACAAGGGCGTCGCCCTCGAAGGCCCCGACTTTCGCAAGATGGACAAGGGTGACCTCAAGGCCTTGTTGCCAAAGTTGCAGGTGCGACGAGATTGGGTGGTGGTCTTGATGCACGACGTAGGTCTTGGCACGGTCGTCGCCCGACGACAAGCACATGCTCGTGACGCTTCTCCGCGATCGCGCCGAAGTTGTGGGCGTGACGGGCGATGGGACCAACGACGCACCGGCGCTACGTGCCGCCGACGTCGGCCTCGCCATGGGCATTGCCGGCACCGACTTGGCCAAAGAAGCTGCTGGTGCGTCGTGTTGTCTGTTTGGGGCCAAGTAATGATTGATTCATCGTAGACATTATCATCATGGACGATTGCTTCTCGTCAATCAAGCAATCCGTCTTGTGGGGCCGGTGTGTCTACGACAACATTCGAAAGTTCTTGCAGTTTCAACTGACCGTCAACATTGTTGCGCTCTCGCTCACATTTCTCAGCGCGCTCAGTGGGTTTGCTCCGCCCCTCAATGCTGTCATGATGCTCTGGGTTAATTTGATCATGGATACCATGGGCGCGTTGGCCTTAGGGACGGAAACGCCAAAACCAGAACTGCTCTTGCGGCACCCGTACAAAAAGGACGCGTCGCTCGTGAGCCGCATCATGATCAAAAACATTCTCGTCCAGTCGGCCTTTCAGGTACAACGTGTCCAGTGAAATATGGGAGACTCACTCGATGTAGCTCGCGACGCTGCTTCTCCTGCTCTTCTCGGGGCCGTCAATCTTGAACGTTCGAAAAGGCAATGCCTGTGTGAGTGCCACGTACTCGTGGAAAGCCGACTTGACGGTCCCGGCGCGGACACCGTGCGCCATGCTCTTTGACCAGTCGGCGTGTCCATCGTTGAATTGCTCGACGTATGTCCCGTTGGTGCCCATGTTGAACCAGTCGCTGACGACGCCACCCAACGTCCCCTTTGATTGCGTCAACTCGGTCTGCGACGTCAGCGACTACCGGCACTTTACCTTTATCTTCAACGTGTTTGTGTTTTCCCAAATCTTCAACGAAATCAACGCCCGAAGCGTCTCGAACGATTGGCGGGTCTTCTCAGGCCTCGCGACAAACCCGATGTTTGTATTTATTCTCGTGTCCACGGGTGTCCTCCAAATCTTTTTGGTCGAATTTGGCGGCGATTTTACCCAAACAGCGTCCATGACGGCCGCCCATTGGATCTTCTCGGTCTTAATAGCGTCGATTTCGCTGCCACTTGGTACGTTGTGATCGATATCGATCGTCATGGTTTGATTTGAGCGGTAGGGTTCTTGATGCGGTTTATTCCAATTGAGGAGCATCCGAACGCATTTGCCAATCCGAACGAATTGCAAATCACATAGCACTTGCAGTAGGTAGGTGCAGACGATAGGCCCACGACGACGGCAACGCGGGGTGACGCAGGTAGCTTTAGAGTATCGTGTTGTAAACTTTTAACTTTATTCCTAAATACATCAAACGAGTGGGGTCTCACGGTGGTGTCGATTTTGACGTGATCTCGTCCACGTGTGAGTTGATATAAAAGAGCAGGTACCCCGATTTCGCACCCGCGCCATGCAGCACTTGCGACGCATCCACCTACAAGCATGATTATGGGCGCAAAATCGTGGTGATATAGGGTACCTCGGTGACGAGGGTGTCATTGTATCGAGTCCACTTTTGACCATCTTCAAAGCAGTCGGCAACGTAATGGCCTTCGTCAGCATTTTGCCCCAAATGCCGAACGATGCTCTATTTCAATGTTTTGAAATTTCAATTGCAACTCGTTGAGAGATACCTTCAGTTGGTACGGTGCTGCCGGCTTGACATCCTTCGACAACCACGGGGAAGGATTCAATGTCATGGGTGTGTCCACTGGGTCTCTTCGCTTTGTCAAGGCGGCGTGCTGCACTTCAAATCGCTTCAAGTGCAGCACCAAGACCCTTGGCAGCGATTCAATGGTCGACGTCACGTTGGCCTGCTTCCCGTCTTCGCATTTTTCACACGTCACATCCACGACATGTGGCTTGAAGTGCTACAATTGTTCGAGTTATGGCATGGTTCGCCTATGTGGATAAGTACCGAGGTCAAGAGTTGGGTCAAATCCAGTGGGGTTGGCGGTGGGACGGGATCCGGAGCCCACTCCCAAAACTTGCACGGCGTCAATTGGTTGCATTTGAGGAACTTGCGCCCGTGGTTCGCGCCCTCTTTTTTCACCGTCAGCTCAATGGGGGGCTTTCGGCAGTGGCACAAAATACGTGGCGGCATCGGGACCGATGGAAAATCGAGCGACAATTCTCGAAAGGTCTCGGGGAAGCTTCGCGAGTACGAGCACGACGCACATGTCAACGTTTGGTTGACAACGGTTTGGAAATACGAGGCAATCGGCAAGGATTCGACGGGCACTTTATTTTCTTTGGGCTTGGTCGCGACGAAATATGAATGTAACGTGGCCTTGCCGGAATTTTTACTCGCCTCGTCGGCAAGCAGCTGCGACGTGTACCGACTCATGTCCTCTTCCAATTCTTGCAGCATGCTCGAGAAGAATTCGTGCGCATCTTGTTGGGCATTGCTAGTCAAGAGTGACATGATGTCCATACATCGACACATATCAACATACTTGGCAAACACTGGGGCACGCTTTGCCAGCACTTCTTTGAGAGCTCCGGGGTGCAACAAGGATTTTTTTTGCTTGGACGTTACCATGTCTTTAAAATTGGAATAAAACTCAAATTCGGCTTTGTTGAGCTTGGCTTTGGGGTCGAATTTGCCCAGACGAGTCAACCACGATTCATCTCGAATGTCCTCGGTGAAGTCGGGCAATGACAAGATAGCCTGTACGACAGCATTCAAATAGCACGTATTGCCAAGATTGACGAGCCCAAGGCCGTGCTGGGGCAGAGCTTTGGAGCTACAACAATTTTGAGGAATATAAAGGCCCGCGCGATGGAATACCTTATGATTGCTTTCTTGGGGGACGGGATGATGGTAGGTTCAGCCTTGCCTTGACTCTTCTCTTTTGGCGGCGACGGTGTCTTTGAAATAATCTTGACTGCATCCAAGTAGGCATTTTTTGGTGGAGGCGTCGATTGTTTCGACACGTCTGGCACTACTTCTTGGTGCGATGTCGACTGGAAATATTTGCTTGTTGTCGCCGGAGGGGGCATTACTTCTTTGTCCTTCTTCAGCATGTCGTCTTTAATCTTGGGAGAGGAAGGCAATTGTGCTGCCGGTGGAGTTGCCACCTTTATTTCATTCACATGGACGCCGAGGGGCGACGGAGGTGTCATTGGAGTGTCCTGGCCATCGGCAGCACTTTGGTCAAACAGAGCAACAAGAGTGCGCACGCGTCGAGGTTGTCGCTCAGGGAACGGGGAATTTGGAGACTCGTCGGATTTTTTTATCAGTCGACGGCGCGTCGGGGCTGGGCTCTCAGCACGGGTGGGACTCAAGAAGCGTTTCTGTGCGTCTGTCTTTCGAAATGGCGAACGGAATGGCGATCGAAAAGGAGATTTTGATGCCCTGTCGTCCTTCATGGGCGACGCGGGAGAGAATGAAGCCCGACGAGGGGTTGTTGCGCGGACTGGTGACTGCATTGGCAAGGATAATCGCTTCTTCGAAGGTCGTGGACTTCCTAGAACATCCAAAGGTTTCAATGCCTTGTCTTCTTCGTCCGTCACAACAGCCGAGTCCTCCCTCACAAGGCTCGGTTTTGGCTTCGGTGACTCTCGCATCGGTTCCTCGGGTTTCGTCTCCTTGGCAAGCGCGCGTCGGCGCCGCATCATCATGGCTTCGATGCTGGTCGACGTTTTCACCTTGTCAATGGCTGCGATCAGCTTCGTCTCAAATCCCCCTGTGTCGTTCGTCCACTTTGCCCACTCCATCTTGAGTCGCATTAAGTTGTCTTTGGTGTCCGTCACTCGGACGTCGTAGATTTTGTCCTTTCGCTCGGCAAACACCTTGGCCCCGCGGAGCCAGATAAAGCTGAGGCCACTCTTCAGTCGCGCGTTGCCAGGCTCTTCTGATATCTCAACCCATGGTTGTTGCGGTGCCTCGTTCATCAGGACCGGCTTCGTGCACACAAAGCGCGCGGACTTGCTCATCGCGCCAAAGGAACGATCGGAATCTGACATGTTTGTCCGTCTCGTGCAACGATTTAAATAAATTCGATCTCGAATATACAAAAACGATCTTGGCCGTACTACTCCAGAGTATATATTGTCGATGGAAGCTAAAATATTTCCAATATTTTTATAAATTGGCTAAGATGGCGCGAAATTTGCAAATCCTTTCCCTCTCAAATTCAGCAATAGAATAGTGTAATTCATTCGATATAGTGTGATTTACCTCACTGAAACGCACAAGGTGTAGGAAATATATAGTGTTATTTGTGTTATGTTACGTTGAGAAACCTATCCCACAACACCTGAACAACATACAAATGCATTCCATGTGGGCACCAGCCTCGCCTCTTCCACATGTGTGCATGGCGCCATCCGTCGCAAAGTTCCTGCCACCACCTGGCGAAATGTCGAAGTTTCCCATCTTCCACGCCGTGATTCGGCGATATATTTGCGCGAACATTCAAGGGACCGGGTTTGCACTTGGTGTTTGTATGCGACCGTTTCAGCGTCGGCGGCGCACAAACAATTCGCCACCCCTTCACACAACATCAATTCGAAGCTTTTTCGACTTTCCATGAAGTTGGGGCGGTGGAAATTTAGCGCGCATTTATCTTTTTCCCGGCATGCCCGATGCAGGTAGCAACAACCCATTGCGGGTACTCCACAGTGAATACGAGGTGCGTTGAACCTCCCCACCACACTTCATCACGACACACGACGCAGGCGCGACTCAAGTCGTCGCCGCCGCTCAAGTCCCCACCGCGGACCACCGCGCGGCCGCCGCCCAATGCCGAGAATTGCAACCAAGGACAGCAATCGAGTATCCGGCCGGCCGTGACCTCGCCGAGTACAAAGACGCATTCGAATTGCCCACCGAGGTATTACTATAATCGAGTCGCGCCACCACCTCACTTGGTTCGCAGACGTTCCAAGTGCATCTACAGCGATCGCTTTGTTCCGTCCCGTCTCGGTTCGAACGTCGAAACAGGCTTTAGCCTCCTCGCGGACCCGCCGTCCAAACGAGCCCAAGTCCATGCGCCCCAGACCATGGCGTCACATGCCGCGGCCGCGCGCGCCAAGAACCGCGGTGCATTGAGCATGCTCTTGCAAAGCGAGTACCTTGGCATGGACATGCTTGCATCGCCACGAAGCGTGCCGGCCGCGTCGACCACGGCGGCACCCCCGACCATGACGACCAAATCGATGCCGACTGTCGGTGGCGGGGGTAACAATAGCGATCGCTCGTGGGGTGCGTCAAGTCGTAACTTGCTTGCGCTGATGGCTGTGGTAGATGTCGTGAGCAAGCCACCCCCGCGCAACTTGTTTCGCTTCCAAGCGTCACCACGGCAAGCGATCGCCGAGGACTTTTCAACCTTGACGCCGCTGCATCGATCCACGTTTTGGTACGACTGGTCTCTCTCGACTCGCCATCACGACGAAACAAAACGCGCAGGCCACCGACGCCGTCCATCGTCAAGGAACGCAAAGTCTCGAAATCGCCCTTCAAGATCCTCGATGCGCCCAAGTTGCAAGACGACTTTTACTTGAATTTAGTCGACTGGTCGTCGCGGAATGTCCTTGCCGTGGGACTCGGCACGGCCGTGTACCTCTGGAGTGCCTGCACAAGCAATGTGACCAAGCTATGCGAGTTGGGTCCCGCGGATGCCGTGGCCTCGGTCGCGTGGACGCTGCGCGGCGACGAATTGGCCGTGGGCACCAACAGCGGCATGGTGCAAATCTGGGACACCCAGCATGGCAAATGCATCCGCACGATGCAGTACGAGTCGTCAACTGTTGGCAGGATCACACATGTGCGTAGAGGACACACGGAGCGTGTGGGAACCCTTGCGTGGAACTCGCAGCTCTTGGCAACGGGCGGTCGGTACGTCGAGAGAAGATGCCGTTGTTGGCGCTCATGGTCGTCGTCGTCTAGGGACAAGAGCATTTATGTGCGCGACGTGCGCAGTCCGACCCACTTTACAGCACACTTGCAAGGCCATCGACAAGAAGTATGTGGCTTGCGGTGGTCATTCGACGACCAGCAGTTGGCCTCGGGCGGAAACGACAACAAGGTTCGACGACGACAACATCGACGACAGCATCACCGCATGACCTCTCCTAGCTCTTGATTTGGAATTGCCACACGCCGCATCCGATCACGCGGTTTCACAACCACACGGCTGCCGTCAAGGCCATCGCGTGGTCGCCGCATCAAGCCGGGCTTCTTGCATCCGGCGGCGGCACGGCCGATCGCTGCATACGCTTCTGGAACACATTGCATGGCACGCCGCTTCAAGCGATCGACACGGGCTCCCAAGTGTGCAACCTCCTCTGGTCGAAAAACTCAAATGAAGTCGTGAGTACCCATGGCTACTCGCTCAACCAAATCATCGTGTGGAAGTACCCGACCATGACCAAGGTAGCAACGCTCACGGGCCACACGTACCGCGTGCTCTATCTCGCCATGTCGCCCGACGGCCAAACCATCGTCACGGGCGCGGGCGACGAAACGCTCCGGTTTTGGAATGCGTTTCCAAGTGCGACGCCGCCGCCGCCCTCGGGTGGCGGCCGGCGGTCCCTTCTGCTGCCCATCGGCGGCGCCATTCGATAGACGACGATAGGACCCTCTTGTAAGTAGTAGACGAGATGCTGAGGATTGTTCGAGAAGCTTCGAGGACCATGGGTGGTCAGTTGTGGTGCCGCGCCGCGCGGCCTCACTACTGGATACACACGTGTGTGTGTGGCTGCTACGTGGCGACGTGGATTACAAACCGGCGAATTTATGGGAATTCGCACGTGACTGGGACCTCGGATTCGAGACACGAAGCGACCACCGGCCGAAGACGGACCCCGCGGCGCGTCCACCGGTGGCCGAGATGGCCATGGTCATCATACCATTGGCGCCGACTGTCGTTCCTAGTCGGCGGCAGTGCGTCGTCGACCGCCCGTCCGTGCGAGGCTGCCAGTGCGGAGGGTGTGCTCAGTTAAGAACGATCCACGTGGGCAACGAACATCAGGCAGCGACCTGGCCGCGTGATGCGTGACCAGGATCGCTCAATCAATGGCCTGCACGAAGTGGAGACTTAAGAGGAATTCGTACTTTAGAAGCAATATTTATCGGACTTAAGATATGCGAATCTTCTGAGTTGGGCCATCCGGACTCGGCATACAATGTGCAAGTGAAAACGTTTCGCGGACTACTGCAACACGGCAATGGAATGCGCGTTCTGCGGTCATTTCGAGATTTCCATCGCCATGAGCACGTCGATGAAGTTGATCGTGGAAGGCATGCGCTGCCAAAACAAATGCGCTCGGCGGATCCAAGAAGCGCTGAAAGAGATCCCTGGTGTCGAGTCTGCCGAGGTGAGTTTCAAGGACAAGGCCGCGACCGTCATCGTTGCCAAGGGCCAGTCGGTCTCGGCCGTTGACCTGATCCAAACTGTCCGCGGCCTGGACGCTGGTCCCAACAAGCAATACGATGCGTTTCTCCCTGGCGACGACCGACGTGCACGAACGATCGTCTTGCATGTTGAAGGCATGAGCTGCATGCAAAACTGCGCTCGAAAAGTGGAGACGGCCCTCTCGGAAGCTGCCGGTGTCAAGTCGGCGCGCGTGGATTTCCCCCTCAAGCAAGCGACTGTGGTCGTTGAGCCCGGCAGTCGCATCACGGAAGACGATTTGATTGCCACGGTCCAGGGCGCAGGGAAGAAGTTTGTCGCGTCCGTGGAGGTCAACTCGCCGCGAACGTCGTCGTCGCCGACCGCGTCCCAGTCCGTCGCCCCCACAAAATTGCCGTCCCCAAATACGACGCCGTCGTACGTACAACCTCCCTCGACGTCGACGAAGGGACAAGTTACCTTGACGGTGGCGGGCATGACGTGCAATTCGTGCGCCAACTCGGTCGAAACGGCGTTGCGCACGACCCCCGGCGTGCTCTCGGCCGTCGTGAACTTTGCCACGGAGAGTGCAACGATCAAGTTTGATTCCAAGACCATTGGCATTCGGTCGCTCGTCGAAGTCGTCGAAGGCATCGGCTACGACGCGGCCGTCGCGACGGGCAACGCGATCGTCCAAACGAGCGACAACCGCCAAGTCGAAATTGCCATGTGGAAGAGCAAGTTTTTCATCGCACTGCTCTTTACGTTTCCGATCATGCTCATGATGACCCTCTTTGACAACATTCCCGAAATCGCCCGTGGCCTGCGCACGCCAGTGGTCGGCATCCCGGGCTCGTCCTGGAACAATCTGATTCTCTTCTTGTACGTTCCTTGCGTCGTCGCTCCAATTGACGATGCTCGCGTGTAGGCTGTCGACGCCCGTGCAATTTTATTGCGCCCAGCGTTTCCACGTCGAAGCGTGGAAAGGTTTCAAGAACCGCGCGCTCGGCATGTCGTTTCTCGTGTCCATGGGCACGAATGCCGCATATTTCTACGGGCTCTTTAGCGACCTTCGCTGCATTTGGCTTCAAGATGCGTCGTTTGGCGCGCCTGACATGTACATGACGTCGTCCATGCTCATTACGTTTATCGTGCTCGGGAAAACGCTCGAAGCGATTGCAAAGGGCCGCACCAATGACGCGTTGCGCAAGTTGTTTGATTTGCAAGCCAAGGTATTCATACATCGCGACGACGACGCAACAGACTAAACCGATGGCCAGGTCGCGACGTTGATTGTGCCCAACGCCGACGGCACGACCGATGAAAAAGTGGTCGCGATTGACCTTGTCCAACGTGGTGACGTGCTCAAGGTCGTGCGCGGCGGTTGTGTGCCGGCCGACGGCATCATCACACAAGGGGAAGGCCGACTCGATGAATCCATGCTCACTGGTGAATCGCGTCCAGTACGACCCTGTGACAAGCCGACAGTCACGATGACATATATGTAGATCAAAAAGTCGGTCGACGACAACGTCATGGGCGCGACGATGAACATCGATGGCCTCTTTTACATGCGCGTGACGGGCGTGGGCCGAGACACTGCACTCAGTCAAATTGTCCGCCTTGTTGAAGAAGCGCAAACTTCCAAGGCCCCCATTCAAGCGTATGCAGACCAAGTATGGTGTCACCGCCTCATTTATGTTGTAACACTTTGCCTGTAGATTGCGGCGGTGTTTGTCCCCGTCATACTTGTGCTGTCGACTGCCACGCTCTTGGTCTGGTACGCCCTCGGCACGTTTGGCTTTGTGTATCCACCGGCCCACACGAGTGTCTTTCTCTTTGCCTTCAACTTTGCCATTTCGACGCTGGTTGTCGCGTGTCCGTGTGCGTTGGGTTTGGCGACTCCGACGGCCGTGATGGTCGGGACGGGCGTCGGGGCTCAATTGGGCATTTTGATCAAGGGTGGCGAGCCCCTCGAAGCCGCCAACCATGTCAACACTGTTTTGTTTGACAAGACTGGTCCGCCTTGCTCTCGATTCTGGTTTCTAACCAAAACCATGTAGGGACGTTGACGAATGGGACCCCATGTGTGACGGACGTGGTCGTGGTCGCCACCGATCGCAACACGGACGACCTTGTCCTCTTGGCCGCGTCGGCGGAATTGGGCAGCGAACATCCGCTCGGTCGGGCAATGGTCAACCACGCCAAGCTCTTGTCCAAGCCATTGGAGACCCCCGTGACGTTTCACGCTGTCTCTGGCAAAGGCATCACGGTTGTCTTGACCAACGAAACGGTCCACTTGGGCAACTTGGACTACATGGCCGAATGTGGGTTGAACGTGGATGCGAGCGTCGCCCGCCACCGCCAACGGCTGGAAGCATCGGGCAAGACGGTGATTTACATGGGGCTGTGCGACGACGTCGTTGCGCTCTTTGGGATTTCGGACGCGCCACGCCCCGATGCAAAGAACACGGTGGCTCAACTGCATGGGCTTGGCATGGCAGTGTACATGGTCACGGGGGACAACCGCAAGACGGCCCATTGGATCGCTGACCAAGTGGGCATTCCCACGCATCGTGTCATGGCCGAAGTGCTCCCGTCCAACAAAGTCGCCAAGGTAATCACGGCATAGTGCACTCTAATGACGGGATCTCTCAGGTGCAAGAATTGCAAGCCGCTGGATTGGTTGTTGCGATGGTGGGCGACGGGATCAACGACGCGCCAGCACTGGCCCAAGCGAATTTGGGCATTGCGATCGGGGCCGGTACCGACATTGCAATGGAGACGGCTCAAATGGTGCTCATGAAGAGCGCGCTCAAGGTACTTTGTAGTTGACACCCCAAATGTGTGGATGATCATACTGTAGGACGTGGTCATTGCGTTTGACTTGGCGCGTACGATCTACCGCCGCATTCAACTCAACTTTGTGTGGGCGTTGGGCTACAACGCGATCCTTGTCCCGCTCGCCGCGGGTGTCTTGTACGGCGTCCACATTCAAATTGCGCCCATGTTTGCCGGCGCGGCCATGGCGTTTTCGTCCGTCTCGGTGCTCACGTCGTCGCTTCTGCTCAAGTGGTACCAGCCCCCCACCGACGACGCGCTCGAGGCTATTGCGAACCATGCGACGCCCGACGAACGCACGCCGCTGCTCCAAGTTTAAGAAATATAGAATCGGTTTTGTATAACTTATTTGCGGCCGCCCCGGCCCCGGCCGCCACCACGACCACCGCCACGACCACCGCCACGACCACCGCCGCCACGGCCACCACCGCCGCCGCTCTTTTTGTTGCTTTGCATCTTCTTGCTTGACTTGTACGGTGCCTTGTTGTCGTCGCCGCCATCGTCGTCCCCGCCTTCGTGATTCTTGCCGTACCGGGCACGCTTGCCCGTACCCTTGCTCGTTTCTTCCTTGAGTTCAATCGTCGCCGCCCGTTGGGCTTCGCCGACGCGCTCCAACATGACCAAGACGGTGCTTTCTTCGCACGCATACACGTCGAGCTTCTTTCCGAGCAAATGCTCGATGCGCTGGTAGAGTTCGACGTCGTACTGCGTCACCATCGACAGCGCAATGCCGGCGCGGCCTGCGCGCGCCGTGCGGCCCACGCGATGGATGTAGTCCTTGCCGTTGGTCGGGATGTCAAAGTTGATGACGACATCGACACTCGGGATGTCCAACCCGCGCGACGCAACATCTGTGCAGACAAGGATCGAGCGTTGCTTGGCCTTGAACTTGTTGAGCGCGCCGAGCCGGTTGGGTTGTGTCATCTGCCCGTGGAGGCAGATCGCAGGAAAGCCAAGCGACCGCAGCATGAGCGTGATGCGCTGGGTGCCATTGCACGTCGATGCAAAGATGAGCATGCTCTGGCCCGCAAACTCGTTGAGGACGTACGCGAGGTAGCAGTCCTTGTACTTGGCCGGGATGAACAAGTACTTTTGGGCGAGCGTTTCGGGCGTCGCGAATTTGTGTGTGATTTCAACCTTCACGGGGCTCTTCAACGACGCACGTTGGAGCTTGGCAACCTTGGACGTCATCGTCGCACTGAACAAGTACGTTCGGCGTTCGCTCGGCATGAGCTGGATGATCTGGTTGATCTCTTCTTCGAAATCCATGCTGAGCATGCGATCGGCTTCGTCCAAGACCAAATACTTCATCGTGCGGAGACTGAACCCCTTGGTGTTTTCCAAATGATCGACCAAGCGACCTGGCGTCGCAATCACAACATGAGGCTTCTTGGCCAACGCGACTTGCTGGTTCATCATGTCGATGCCGCCGACAACGCACGCGCACTTGAGCCCAATCGCCGCGCCCAGCGCTTCGAATTGCTCGGAGATTTGGAACGCCAGTTCGCGCGTCGGCGCCAACACGAGCGCAAAGAGACGCTGGGGGGCTTGCAGCAAGTCTTGTAAGATAGGGATCACAAATGCACCCGTTTTCCCGGACCCGGTCTCGGCGAGCCCGATCAAGTCCTTGCCCGCCAATGCCGGCGGCAAACTCTTCTGCTGGATCTTACTCGGCCGCGTCCAGCCGAGTGCGGCGATGGACTCGCACAGCGCAGGGTCCACGCCTAGCTCGAGGAACGATTTCTCTTCAAGCTGTTCTTCCTCTTCCACGACCACGTCTTCTTGTTCCTTCGCGCTCATTCGGGACAAATGATTTTGGTTGGTCGAGACGTTGAACTCCCCAGGTTCTGGCCAGTCATTTTTGGTTGGAGTCCGTGGTTTAACGTAGGTTAAACGTTGGGTTGTGCCAGCGAATGTGTCCCGACCCACGTGGTTATAAATTTAACCAAGACGATGAAAGCGTCCGGATATATCCGGATATGCCCGCTCGCAATGCAATGATCGCTCATAAGCTGGCAACCAAGAGCATGAACGTGCAAATGAAGTTAGGCACCACACGAGCTATCTCGGACATTACATTTCCCAGTCCTTGGCGTGTCGACCGAGCAATACAGATAACGACGGAAAATACGAGTCTGTTTACAAGTATATTTTTGCCACCAAACCCGTCGACATCCTATTTGACTGGCCAGTTTCATTTTCGTGTTAAAGGTTAACTTATTGGGGAGCGACGTACAATCGGTGCAAATTCTGACGAATGAAGTCACTATTGGAATGCATTGACAACTTGTATGCTTGCCTCTGAATCTACAAGATCAAGGGGCGAATAATGCCATTTTGTGCCTTGAACCAACAAAAAACTGCTACGGCATCCGGCACCCAGAGGTTTGCTGTCACCAGGGCGGCCTCAATTTCGGATATTTCAAATTTCTTCCTCTCAATTTCTGGTTTCAAAATGGACAAGTCGAAGGAACCATCGTGCGATGAAAGAAAACATTGAGGCAGATTATAGATCCGGAAATTTGGTTGGGAGTCACCTGTGAGGGCGACACGTTTGTATTTTTCACTCTGCATTCAAATCCATCTGAAAAGGCAAGGAAGGAGCAGTTGGCTGAGCTCACGCGTTGCAAAATCAGTGCCGCTCGCTCCTTGTTGTCGTTTATGTCTTGTTGCGTAGTTTGACCAACATTCTTGCTGTGTCCATTAAACGCTCGAAATAGATTTCAGTCCAATTATACTCTTCATTGCAAACCACGTTGAACTTTATACTTCGAAGTAGTGAACATTTGTATTTTTTGCAGCCACCAAAAACAAAAACACCAATTCGACCGCTCACAACTTTGAATCTCCAAGGCCGACGGAATGAATGTAAAACTACGCAAGCTTCAAATCCATCTGTCATTTGGCCAATTCCCAGACTGTTGTTGGAAACAGTGGAGAACCAAGAATGATTGTCTTACTACGCACTTTGGAATTGGACTTGAATTTTCCCATCACTTGGTGCATCGATGAAATTCTTGCAGAGGAAAGAAACAGTGTTGGTTGGTAGCACCAAAGTCGAGGCGTTTTCTTGTGTGTGAAGCAACAGTTGTGAAGAAGGTCCAGTCGCTCAGTCTAACTTTGCTGCACCTCCAAGCCCACTGCCCAAGAGTTGGATTGAGCGACAAACACCCGAAGAATGATGGTCCCACTACGTATTTGTCGCCGCCATCCATGGCTGACCACGACCACAACCACAACTTGCTGGCGAAACGAAATTTGAGGTTTTCCCATCCACCACTTTCAATTTTCCTCCTTCAGTAACAAGGATGAAGGCCACCAAGTACCAGTCCGTCGCAAACAACCCTTCAGTCGATCTGTCGCGTGCACACCCCCTTGACCACGCCAATCTCCTCTCCAAGCTCTTCTTCCACTGGGCCACACCGCTCCTTACTCTCGGAAACGAGCGTCAGCTCCATCCCCAAGACGTCTGGCCCCTCCAGCCTGAGAACCAATGCAGCATCGTGGGTCGGCGCTTCGAGCCTGCTTTCCACAAGTCCCGCTCCATCTTCTGGGCCATGGCGTCCACCTTTGGCTGCCAATGGGCGGCCATTGCGCTCATGCAAGTCGGGACCGTCTTTTGTGGCTTGTATGCTCCTCTTGTGCTCCGTCAAATCGTGTCGTCGATGGAGTCGAACGCGTTCGACTTGACGCAGAGCCTCCAGCTCATTGCCTCGCTCGTCGTCGTCCGCTTCGTCTCGTCGCTCCTGGCCACCCATTCGACCCTGCAAACCGAACTCATTGTCGTCAAGGTCACGTCAGCGTTGCAGCATCTTCTCTTTCAAAAGTCGCTCCGCTTGGATGCTGCCGCCCGCCGCGCCACGTCCACAGGCGAGATATCCAACTTGTTCATGTCGGACATTCGCACGATGGTCAATTTCTCGTACATGGCCAACCAGCTCTGGATCTTGCCCATCCAAATCGTCTTGACGCTCGTCCTCTTGTATGACGTCATCGGTTGGTCCACGTTTGTGGGGGCTGCCGTCATCGTCGTCACGCTTTGGGCCAATCAGTTCGTGTCCAACGCTATGGGGCAGTGCTTTGGAGCGTTGATGCAGCATCGCGACGCGCGCATGAAGGCCGTCAACGAAGTTTTTGGCGCGATTCAAATCATCAAGTTGAACGCGTGGGAAGAAAAATTTGCCGCCAAGCTCGCGACGTTGCGTCAAGCCGAGCTCCATGCGCTCTGGAAGATCTTTGCATACATGACGTTCAGTGTGATTTTGCTCTACTTGGGCCCCACACTCATCACGCTGGCGTCGTTCACGGCCCACACGATGCTCCAGCGCGAAATCTTGCTTCCGTCCAAGCTCTTTACGGCGCTCAATTTGTTTACGCTGCTCAAGTACCCGTTCTCAAGCGTGGGCAATGTGATTTCCGCCACGCTGCAAGCAAGGGTGTCCGCTCAACGCATCGTTGCGTTCCTCGACTTGAGTGAAAAGAAGGCTGGCATCGTGTTGACCCCTTCCACTATTGCTGATGCAACGACATTAAAAAAATACGCAGCCCAAGACGTGGCGATTGCTTTCGACCGCGCGTCGATTGGCTGGGATGAAACCCAACCCTTGTTTCAAGATATCAACTTGACCATCAAGCAAGGTGAGTTCATCGTTGTGCATGGCGCCGTCGGCGAAGGCAAGTCGTCGCTCTGCACGGCCTTGCTTGGCGAAATGGACAAGTTTGAAGGCTCCATCTTTGTCGGAGGACGTGTGGCCTACTACTCCCAGCAAGCGTGGATCCAAAACATGACAATTCGGGAAAACATCCTCTTCGGCAAACCATATGACCGCGTCAAGTACAACCGCGTCCTGGAAGCATGTGCACTGACCAAGGACCTGAAGCTCTTTGCCGCTGGCGACCGCACGGAAATCGGCCAAAAGGGGGTGAATTTATCCGGGGGCCAGAAGGCTCGCATCAGTTTGGCCCGCGCGTGTTATAGCGATGCCGACATTTTCATTTTGGACTCGCCGTTGTCGGCCGTCGACGCGATCGTGCAAAACGAAATTTTCACCAAGTGTTTTCTGGGCATGTTGCGGCACAAGACAATTGTGCTCGTGACGCACTCGCCCGAAATCATCAACTCCAAGTTTGTCGACCGAACGATCGAAGTCAAGGACGGCAAGTTGATTGAAACGTTTGTGCAAAGTGATCTTCGCGCCCATGCTCCTCTGGTAGAGCCCTTGGCTGCCAGTGCTGGCTATGCAAAGGAAGAGGACGGCGATGACGCTTTGATCGATGCACCTGTGACTTCTGGTTTCACCAACGACTACAGCCTCTTGGTCTCTCCAAGCGTCACGACCCCCCTGAATACCCCAGCCAATTGGCTGTTCACGCCTGCTGAAACAAACACGACGCCCTCATTTACCGACACCCCCACGGGTCAATTGATTCTCGTCGAAGAACGCAACATTGGCAAAGTGTCGGCTAGCGTCTACTACGACTATGTCGTCGCGGCGGGAGGGCTCTCGTCCCTCTTGTGGCTCTTCCTTGCCTTGGCCATTTGGCAAGTGCTCATGATCTCGAGCGACTTGTGGCTCAACGTCTGGAGTGGTACGGCGACCCACGACTCCCCCGATGCATTTATCAACCACGCGAGTTATTACTTGGGCATTTACGCCGCCTTGTCCATTGGCGGTGCGCTCACAACGTCTTTCCGCTCCATTGCAGTCTATGGCTCGGCCATGAAAGCCTCCCAGACGCTCTTTGACCAAATGACGACCGCGCTCTTGCATGCGCCCATGCGGTTCTTTGACCAAAACCCCGTCGGCCGCATCTTGAACCGATACACAAACGACATGGGCACCATCGACCTCCAAATTCCATTCACAGTCGGGTACATCTCGTCCACGTCGTTCCTCGCCGCGTGCACATTTGCCACGGCCGTGTACATGACCAAGTATTTGGGCTTGATTGTTCTCCCCCTTCTCTACCTCTACGTCGCGATGGGTAGCTTTTACGTCCACCCGGCCCGCGAACTCGAGCGTGTCAACAAAACGACCAAGTCCCCACTGCTCAACTTGATCTCCGAGTCGATCGAAGGCGCGATGGTCATCCGCGCGTTTGGGGACAAGCAAGTCCGCCGCTTCCAGCGCAGGCACTTTGTCAATGTTGATGCGACCAACGAATCCATGTTTGCCAAGGAAGTCACTACCCAATGGCTTGCCTTGCGCATCCAACTCACGAGTGCTGCAGTGTTGGCGGTCGTGTCGGTGGCGCTGATGGTCATGCGCCAGGAACTCACCCCTGGGCTTGTCGGCTTGGCTCTCAACTACGTCTTTACGAGCCTCTCATTCCTTGAGAACCTTGTACCCATGTACGCCGAATTTGAAACCACCATGATTGCCCCCGAACGCATTGCCGAGTACTGCACGATTGAAGGTGAAGCCCCGCGTGTGGTCTCAGGCGCCGTCGCAAAGGCCTGGCCCACGAATGGCGACATTGAGTTTGACAATGTGAGCTTCCGCTACAAGGCCAACGACCCACTCGTTCTGAAAGACGTGAATGTGCACATCCAATCCGGTGAAAAGATTGGTATCGTGGGTCGCACCGGCGCTGGCAAGTCGAGTCTGACCATGGCGCTCTTCCGCATCAACGAACTCGCATCGGGTTGCATCAAAATTGACGGCATGGACATCGCCAAGGTCGGCGTCAAGACCCTCCGCAGCGCCATCGCCATC
>VJMH01005427.1:0-48935 GCA_009835185.1 Aphanomyces stellatus | reverse complement strand
CCTTTCGTCCTTTGACAAACACGAGTATTCGGGTAGCTTTGAGCGCGAAATTCCGACTAAGTTCATTGTGCTGGTCAAGGAGATGACACGCCCCCGCCCGGATGTGATCCTCATCTGCATGTTGTGTTTCCCGTCACTCTTTTACTCTGGTTTTTTCGGTGGCGCGACCAACTGGGCCCCCATTGCGCCCGTCAGCTTCATGGCCCTCGGAAGCAACCTCGGGGCAGATCTCATGATGTGGAACCTCATGGTCTGCGCCCTCATCACGCTCCCAATCAACTGCTTTTACGTCCTCTGGGAGGTCCGATCGCTACTTGAAAACGGATGGGTCCAATTGCGTCAGCCCGCCCGCTGCTACTACAACGACATTGTGCTCCTCAAAGCCAACGAGCGCCTCGCAGTCGTGACGGAGGGTCAGCTCGATTCGATCATTGGCATCCTTCGACTCGGGCGAATTAGGCGGCAGCTCAACCTGGGCGAACGCGTCAAAGTCGCGTATTCGCTCACGATCCACGAAATCACGCACGACTACATCGTGTCGGAGATCGAGGCCCTCTTCACCATCATACAGGCTGTGGACATTGATGCCACGTATGGCCTTCTCGTGCAGCACCCCGTGGGACCCAATCCGTTCCTCAAGCACCCAGTCGTGGAGATCAGCAACTACCGACACCGCGGTATCTTGCTCACGTGGCCGCGTGCGCGCAAGCCTGGTATTGACGAATGGGACTTTCAACAGATGCTCCTCAAGCGCATCTACCTCATTGGCAAGCAAGAAGGCATCGGCTTCCTCCCCAACGAGATGCAAAATGTTGAAGAAGACGAGGAAGTCGTGAACGCCGCTATCGCTGCCACGGAGCCACAGATCAAACCTGCGCCCTCACAACCCGCGATGGTTGGAAAAGTGCAGCCACTGGCACCAGTGACTGAGCCTCCGCTGGTGGTCAAATCTTCAATTGTAGATGAGATCAAGGCCCCGGACCGCGGTCCAGACTTGATTTATACTGTCATGTATGGCGAAGCGGCTCCCGACGATGTTTAACTTTGTATTCTTTCGTGTGAAAACTGTTAGAAACATGATAGATACGTGCTGAACACATTATAAATATCCATTTTCAAAACTATCTGGGAGTAGCAGCTCCTCGGGAGAATGACATCGTATTTTGTCTGTAGAATCGACATCAGCTCCATTTTTAACCACCACTTCGACAGCAATAGGGGGGCCATACATGACGCGATTTGGAGTGGTGTTCTACCATCCTATTTTGTCGAACCTGTTGTCAATTTAATGGTCGAGGCTGTATATTACTGTCATTGATTGTTGGATATTTACCTTGTATTTAATTAAGAGTTCAATAATTCTCGACCTCCCCTTCTGCGATGCAATGATGAGTGGCGTCGAACCATCCTATTAACAACATATATATATTGCAGAAATTTGAATTCTATTACCCTTTCAGCGTAGATGTGAAGAGAGGTGTCCAGCCCACCTACATATTTTATATCCGAATTGAGTATTATGTAATTATATACCACAGTTGGAAAGCTAGCATCTGCTCCATTTGCCAACAGTAGATCAACAATTTTTGTATCACCTTACTCAGAAGCCACGTGAAGTGGTGTGCATCCATGCTAGAGTCAAAATTAAATGCCCGTCACATTTATAACGCAATCTATTTTCATACCTCGTTCCATTTTTTTACATCGGCTTTGTAATGAATTAGGAGTTTGACGACATTTTTCCCCACAAGCGCCAAGTGCAGAGGGAACCTTTCCTAAATAAAATGTTGGGTTTGATACCTGGGTCGAATACATCATTAGTGACGTCAACGTCGGCGCCCTCATCCAAAAATAATTTGACGACAGCAGCATGGCCATTGTATGATGCAATGTGAAGTGGCAAAGGAACCCAACCACTCTAAAATTTCTATTATTCAAAGCAGTACATTGAAAATTTGTTGTTCATACCGCAGTTGCCTTGTTTATATCGGCTTTGTATTAATCAAAATTTTGATGACTTCTAAATTGCCTGGGGGGCTCATTGCCTATTCGACATTAGCAATGCGTTTTGAAAACACGGAGTGCCAAGAGCTCTGAAGCCAACACCAATTCGGGAAAACTCGTATTTGAATGAACAAAGTCACGACATATTATACTGAGGATTGCGGGTCAAAATATTTGTGGGTCGTGATCAAACCAAAACTTAAAAGGTACTTCGAAGTAAACTTAGCATGATCACTTGTGCGATGACGTCGCAGTCGAGGTCCATGTGGTTCGCATCTTGGACTCGCTTCTAAACGGAGAAGCGAATAAGCTTGTAGTGTCCATCATGTACGCAGCAAAGTCCGGTCAGCGGCAACAGCGGCGTCTTTTTCCATGGTGGGGAGGGGTCAAAAGGCAGAATGAGAGAAGCATGCACAGGATCCAAATATTTGGCCCCATAAGAGCCTGCGGCAAAGAACACCTTGTCAACATGACGCATTCGTTCCAATTCTTCCATCCAATATTCGAAGGCGTCCGTCATGCTGGCAAGGTGTTCTTTGCCGCAGGCTCTTATGGGGCCAAATATTTGGATCCTGTGCATGCTTCTCTCATTCTGCCTTTTGACCCCTCCCCACCATGGAAAAAGACGTCATTGCTGCTGCCGGTGAGACCCCGCTGCCTTGAGATCGTGCGCATCGTCAGAGAACCATCGCATTCTGGAAGGCCATCGCGTATGATGACAACGAGAAGTCGCGCCGTGGTTTCCTCCATCTCGACAACCTGGAACCCCAGAACATGAATCGCCGTTGCATATATTGAATAGGAAATGTGGCCAAAGCGGACCCACTGGCATAAATTCTTTCAACGATAGCGTATTCGGATCGTCAAACGGTGTTGAATGCGTCGCATAACAGACTAACTTAATACGATTCAAGTATTCTTTTGCCCTTCATCAAAGCTCGGTTGAGAGTTGTTTCACACCCCTGGGGCAAGAAGAACCGAGTCTCAGAATGCGATTTTCGCTCCTGGGGTACGTGGTGGTTTGGCAGCTAGAATATGGGAAGGTGTTATGAAGTTGCTTACTGCGCCGTGGGCGAGGACCTCGTCAGATGAATTCTGTGCAACAGGCTACAGTTCCGAGGTGCATATTTCACCCCAGAAGCATAACACCAGCGATAGACCAACTCATTTTAACGCGTCTACTTCGTAGTATGTATATAATTTAAATGAGCTATTCTCGTTCGGATTTGTTTTAACCTCCTTTTGTGCTTGCGAGTGATCCTTCTTGTGTAATGTACATTTATTGATGAAGTGCTGTCTTCATTCTCACAAACCACGAACATAGAAAATCTAACCCAACTACTTTGAATGTCAAAACGCAGGAGCTGATAATAAAAAATTGATTACAATTATCATGCAATCAGGAAGTCAGACAACTCTTTGATTTTCGTTTGCTGGATCAACTGCACTCATCGAAAACTGCGTTTTCTTGGAAGATTTCTCAGCTTGTTGCCTTAATTTCCTGTGAAAGAGGAATGCAACAATGAAGATGACACCCAAAGCACCACAAATAAATGCAACAGGGAGAGTTCTGTCAGGTGATATCTCCTCTTTCATGAGCCTGATGGATGCAGTCGCTGGTTCGGTGGGTATTCCATGACCAAACGCAATGGCGCTTTTGTGCTGCTCATCGGCCAACCAGGCATGGTTGCGATGGACTTCGTCCTAGGCTTGTGGTTAAACCAGTCAAAACCACAAAAAATCCCACCAAATATTCAACAATGTCCAAGTGGCCTTGTGCAAGTGCATTGTCTCGGGCGGTTCCATCCTATCAATATTTGCTTAATCTTGGGAATATGCCACCAAAATATATACCTCATCGCTCACCGTGAGATTTGCGCCAGCATTCACAAGACGTTTGACGACGTCAGCATAGCCAAAATACGATGCAATGATCAAAGGAGAAATGCCGTCCTGTTCAATTCGTTATTCGCACGACGAGCATCGTAAAGAATTAGGTACCTTGCGGGATATTTCAACATTTGCATTGTGTTTGATCAAGAGTTCGACGATATCCAATAATCCTTCCGACGATGCCAAGAAAAGTGGTGTTGCCCCATCCTATGTTGCGTTCGGGATTATGGAAGATGTCGATTTTAAACAAATACATTGTTTGCAGCATCGATTTCAGCACCGTCCAGCAAGTACGATTCAACCATCGAAGCTGGTCCTCTTCTGGACGCAATATGGAGCAACGAGTTTCCTCTCTATTCATTATGTTTGCGTACAATTCTTTTGGATGTTGATTGCCTTGGTAGCTTTGTACAAATATTCATTGTGCTTGAGAAAAATATTTTCAACGCCCGAGTTCCCTCTTTTTGACGCCGTGGTCGCGTAGTAGTTCTGCAAAATCAATATGCAGAAGGAAAGGGGCCAATAGATTACCTCGGCAGGAATATCAATTTGTGCGCCGTAATACAGAAGCATTTCGACAACGGGAGCGTGGCCATTGTTCGAGGCAATTTTGAGCGGCGTTCCTCCAACCTATTACATGAAGAAGGCACCATTAATGTGTATATGTCTACCATCTGGGGTTTGTTTATGCCCGCCTTGTACTTGACAAGAATTTCGACAACATCCAAATGTCCCTCTTTAGATGCAGCGTGGAGAGGGTTCCACCCGTCCTAGTAATCTAGTTTGTCTAAATGAGTGTTCGAGATTGTTACTTTATCTGTTTCATCAACATTGGCGCCGCTAAGAAGCAGAAGCTCGGCGACAGATGCGTAGCCTTTGAATGCGGCTGCGAAGAGTGGCGTCCTTCCATCCTATTTTTTCGTTTCGCTTTAACCCATTTAAAACATTCAATACCTTCATGGCCTTGTTCGTGTCCGCCTTGTACTTGATTAAACGATTGACAGCAAGCGCCTTCCCTTCTTGAGACGCCACATAGAGAGGTGTCGTATCATCCTGCATTCATTTCGACTATTTAATGCAAAATTCGACAAACATACCGACGTCGTAGCGTTAACGTTGGCACCATTGAGAACAAGGACATCAATAATTGAAGTGTTATCTAATTTGGACGCAATATGAAGAGGCGTCGATCCATCCTAATCGTAGAGTTCATGAACTGTGTCAGAGGTTTTATGTGTACATGTGACGGCTTGTTAGGATCTGCCTTGTATTTTAGCAGTATTTCAAGAACACCCCATCGATCTTTATGGGATGGAAAACGAAGAGGCCACATGCCCTGCAATAACAGTTCCGATTTGTTCACAGCATGGGCTATTGTGAGTACCCAATTAAATTCGATCTCAAACTCGCAGAACAGAACGGCCAGATGGAGGGGCGTCAGTCCATTCTACATAACGATTAATTGGAAATTAGTCTGTTCGAATAACCTCTGTAGTAGCATTGATATCTGCTCCATGGATCAGGAGCACTTCGGTCACTGCGCTGTGGGCATAGTAGATGGCAACTTGAAGCAATGATATTCCATTCTACATTTACGAGGTTCACGTGTTGCACGTATTTATTACGTACCGAAACTTGATTGTTCATGTCCGCCTTGTGCTCGAGTAGGAAATCTACGACATGCGACTGCCCCATGCTAGCGGCCATGAAGACTGGTGTCACACCACACTACAAAAGTTATTTATGTGTCCATTAGAGTTGCATTACCTTCGATAAGAAATGAACATGAGGGAAATTGAAAACAAGGTTTTCGACATTAATAGAGCATTCGTCGTCAGCGACAATATCGTCCGAAACAGCATCGACTGGCTCTCTTGCGCACTAATTTTTCCGTCACATAACGTGTATACGATGTCTTTGCTCTGACCTTGGTCAATTTGTTTATATCTGCGCCAGCATTTACCAACAGCTCCACGACCTCCAAGTTGCCTTGATATGACGCCATGTGGAGAGGCGTGCAGCCATTCTACAAAATTGATAAGCACAATCAATCAAAAGTGGTAGGCTATATGAAGCAAAACTAATCAATACCTCATCTGTAGATTCAAGTTGTGCGCCATGGAGCAAAAGCTCGTTGACAATAGCCACATTTCCAGAATCGGACGCTGAATGGAGAGGTGTCCCACCATACTAATTATATGGTTCATCTCTGAGTCAACCTGTTTGTACATACAGCTAAAATTTTGTTAACGTCAGCTTTGTTCTGAATCAACAGCTTGACGAGTGTTAAGTTTCCTCTCCAGCATTCCATGGCCAGAGGAGTTCTCTCGAACTGTAAAATATGTCAAGTTTGAAATTTGTGGAATAAATACCTCAGGGGTTGCATCGACGTCCGCGCCGTGGAGCATGAGCATTTCTGCAGCTTCATAATGGTCACGCTGAATAGCAGCAAAAAACGCTGTCAATCCTTGCTACAAAAAAGCATTATTTTAACAAATCATTGTCGACTTCATACATTGGTGCGTGTGTGCACGCTTGCGTTGTGCTCCAGTAGTACTTGGACAACGTTGGTATGTCCTTCTTGGGAGGCGGCAATGAGAGGTGTCATCCCAAACTGTTATTGACGTGTGAATGAAACACACCAACAACCAGAACCTCGTTCGCAGCATCCAATTCAGCCCCGTAAGATAAGAGAAGGTCAACGACCCCAACAAAGCCTTTACGCGCGGCAACAAAGAGGGGTGTCTCTCCTTCCTATTCGAGTTTTGTTGTTGTTTTGAGAAAATTCACGCACCATCATAGCTTTTCTGGTATCTGCCTTGTGCTGAAGCAAAAGTTCAACAACATCCACTTTTCCTTCTCTCGATGCAACGAAGAGAGGCGTCAAACCATACTAAAACAATTATTGCAGAATAAAAGACGCATTAAGTGAGTACCTTGTTCGTTGCGTCGACATCAACTCCATCAGACAAGAGCAATTGCACGACGGGCAAGTGCCCACAACTTGAAGCAATATGCAGAGGTGTATATCCACACTACAAGAAACACAAGTCGTTGTCGCAAATGGGCTCTTGGTCAAATACCTCGTCGACGACGGTCGTATCCTTGTAGAGCATTTTAAGTTTATTGGGTGCCTTCACCTGCGGGAAAGTTGTAAGAACCTGTCGATGGTGTGACTGGATGTACCTCCATTTGTTGTGCCTTGGCAGCAAGAAGTCTATGGACTTCCGCGGCATTTCCTTCTTTTGCAGCATTGAACAGAGCCGCCATCGAGTCTCAGGTCCGATGTCCCGTTCGTCCAAACAAACGCGCGCGATGGGGCGTTATCTGCAAAATTGCAAAATGATGCAGGGATTTCAATGTCATAAAAAAGGTGATTGTCGAAAAAACAATTTCAAAGTAATCGGAAACATCAATACTTTTGTATTGACGACAAACAAAAACTTTGGGCTGGTCTGATGCAATGAATTACTAGTATAGCACAAAATATTGAAAATATGGCAGAATATCCGGATGATTTGAAATATTCCATTTTCATTCGTTTGGCGGGTCTGGATACCAAAATACAAGTACCTAATAACTGCCATTTTATGGCCCAAAAATGACATAATAATATGGAGCTCAAACCTCCATTTTTATTATGACATTTGGGAAATAGAACGAAAATCCAATATCAATATTTTGACCAAAATATTGGAGGTGGTTATGGATGATTTATCAATTTTGCACGGCTCACTAAGGTCTAAACCGGTTCAGAACCGAACCGTGCAACGCCCAGTGTGAATCCAGCCAATCATTGCGCGCCCTTGGTATGTCAAACATTTGAAAAATGAATCAGCGACGCGGGTTCGCTCAAAGACATTTAATCGCTCTTGCCTGCGCGAGCGTCTGTGACCCAAGTGTCCAACACAAAACTCTTTGCAACGCTCGATGCGATTGAAAACAAGGTCGACACCGTCCGCGTGGACCTGAAGACGACCAAGGCTGATTTGATGCGCGGTATCTTTGAAGCCGCGGAAGTAAAAGTGCTGACGTCGTTCATCCTCATGCCCTTCAACATAGAAACGCAAGCTGCGAAACCAGTCACGAGCCAATACGTCGCTAGCTTTTTTCAGCGAATGCAGGTGGCGGGTGTCAATCTTGTCACTGCTGTTCGAGAGAGCAACCCACTGGCCGCGGCAAAAGCTGTGTTGGATGGGTTTACGCAAGGCCAGCCCATGTATTTCTACTTGATCAACGAAATCACGGGGACGGTCGTGAAAAGGCATGTACCCGATTCAAATTGACTCGAAAGCCGACAAATACATCAAGTTTCTGGCTTCGATTCTACCAGCGCGAGTTTCAATTTCTCAAATTGGCCAACACGGTCGCGGGGTTTTTCAAAACGCTAGGTGTGCCGCATTTGAGTGATGAGACACTGGCAGGTGTCGAGAGTTTCCTGGATGCCAAGAAAAGCTCCGTGGAAGATTTCGACATTGTGCAACAAGCCCTGCACGACGCCAAAGAAGTTGGAGATGGCAAGGCAGTCAAGGAGGTCCGCGGCCCAGCATTGCGCGAAGTGGGAAATTAATTTCTTCGACGCGAACGACAAAGATCATCATTTTGCAGGGCTCTCGATGGTGTACAAGGAGAACGGGCAGGCGGTTTGGACCAAATAGCTCACGAACGAGGGACTCTGGCACACGAAAAAGAGCACCCGGTTGCGTGGATCATAGACAGACATGATTGTGCAGGTTGAATTGAATGTTTGCATGTTTTGTATAAGACGAAACTTCAGCTCTGCTTGCTGGAAGTGACGTAGCACTACGCGGCCTGGCGGCGGCTGCAAGGTGACCTGAACAACAAGAAGGGCGAAGACGAGCGCGTGCGATAAGTCTCCTGCTCGAATTCACGGAAGAGAAGCGGATGCAGGCGGGCGAAGGCGACAGCTTTGCGTGGCGCAAGACGTACCATCGCACGCGCAGGTGGCCGAGTCGAGACTAAGTCTAGAGTCGAATGATGAAGTAGAGTTCTATTGGAAGCCTCCTCTGCAGTTCAGTGAAGGCTGGCATGTCTCGTCCTGCTTGGTGTTCGTGGGGACAGAATTCTCGCTGGAAGGTGATGTGCAAGAATGCATATCCGGATGTTTATCCGAACGTGCGACAGGCCCTCATCGAGGTGAGAGACGTTTTTATGCCGAAAATGACCATTTTGAACTTTTTCGTCGGAATTGAAAGACGTTTTTACTTAAAACGCAATTTCAATCGCCCAACATCGCCACGACCGCAGGTGGGATATGACCGGTTACGATATCCGGATCCATCCGCGAGAGAAAATCCATCAAAATTCGGAATCACCCGCCGACGAGAGACTCCGCAAATAGACCCTCCACCGACCCTGATCCGCCGCGCCGCGAGCTCTTCTCTTCTGCATGTCCTACGATATGAGCTTCATATTCCTCGGCATCACGACGCTGATTGTCTCGCTATGCGTCGTCCCGCCCTTAGCGAAAGCAACGATCGCACCGTTGCTGAGCTCGGTCGTCGCGAACGCCGCCAAGGACTACGTCGAGTCGTTCATCAAGGTGTTTTACAATGTCTTGGAAGGTTCCATCACGCTCGAGAACATCTCGGTCCAACCCGCCTACCTCTATTCGATGCGTTTTTCGCTCCCCGCGCCCGTCGAAATCACCAAAGTCACGATCACCAAGATGCGATTGCAGTTGCCCGCGCTCTTGGGTGGCAAAGGAGCGTACTGCTTTCGCATGCCGATCCAAATCAGCGATTTCCAAATCGAGGGGAAGATCGACGACGCGTTTGAAAAAGACCGCGACGAATACGCCAAGCGTACAGTCGACTACAAATTGGCGCTCGCGAACACAGCCACGCAACTCGTGCTGCAGTACGTTAAGCGTTTCCAGCCGCCCGCGCCTGGAGTGCCGGACTCGTGGACCATGCGCATGACGCGATCGATCCTCGAGACCTTGGACGTCACGGTCGACAAGCTCAGCTTTAGTTTTGTCGGCAGTGAACCCGCGACGCCCGTCAACAATTTGAAAATTGTGACTGACCAATGGACGATGCGCTGCACGCCCAACGAGGAAACGCTCAAGACTACCCGCGCCATGGTGTTCAAGAACTTCTTTATCGTCATCGACGACACGCGCGTCCTGGGTTTCCCCACGCTCAACTTGGACGTAAATATGCCCGACATTTACGCCGCCATGTACTCGCCGCTTCCGTTGGAGGCCAAGATCATGGGCGTTAAGTTCAACCCGGACACGATGTTTACAACCCTCAGCCCCGAGCTCTACACGAACCTCATGCGGTTTTACATTTGTTACTGCAAGTATTGCGATTTGCTGGAAGCGCTCAATCAAAAGGACATTGAAAACTCGGTGGATGCGCTCTCGACTGAGGACCTCCACCGCTACAGCGAGGCGTTCAAGTGGGACCCCAAGACAAACCTCCCCGTGCCAAGCTCGACGATCACAGAGCTCGAATCCACGTTGACGCTCGCGGGCATTTTAAATCTGCGTCAAGTGGTCATGACGTGGGACAATGTGCTCCGCGGCGTTGGCCAAAAGGACGTGGACTTTGAGAGTTTGCATGTTACGTTGGCCAGCGACGCCGCGTCCTTCCGTGGCAAGGACATTGCCGTGCAGATGGACCAGTGGGCCATCAAGTTCTTTGACGCGAGTTTGTCGGACCCGATCGGCGAGCTGCTCATGAGCAATGTGTATATGACGATGAAGACGCGCCTCGTGGAAGACTTGGGCATGGAACTCACGTACGGCATCCGCAACCTGCAGCTCACGACCGAGTGCCCGTCGTTGGAGTGCCAGCGGTCCCAGATCATTTCCCACGCGACAGTGCAGCCGCTCTTTTTCGGCCATCTCAAGCAGTTTAAGAATGGTCACATGGACGTGGATCTCAACCTGGAAAACATGTCGATTTACGCCGACAAGGCCCCCTTGGAACACTTTTTGCTCTACTTGGATCGCCTGCAAATGGGCGCCCAAGCGGCGAAAGCAGCGGCCCAAAACACGGCGGTGGCCACGGCCCCCGTCACAGCCATTACCGTTGCCCAAAACACGAAAATTCCCTCGAGCTTGGCCGACATCACCTCGGTGTCGTTGCTGGGCGGCGCGTTGTACGACATTGACATTCGCGTGATGGATTTGAGTATCTTTTTGATCCCGCCGGCAGCCGAGCACACGGGCTCGTTGCTCGAGTGCACCATGACGGTGGTGCTGGACGTGGACAGCGACTTGACCCACGAACGCATTTCGCTCGCCATATCCGACACGGCCCTCTCGCCCCGACTCTACCAAGCGCCCGAGGACGGCACGGGCTTCCCAACCATTTTTGCGCCACCGTCGGCCAAGTCGCTCTTGACGCCCATGACCATCATGAACGACTACGACCTCAAACTGCTCAACGACGAAGAAAAACGAACCCAAGCAGTCGGTCAAGATTGGACGCGTGCGCAATTCAAGCAAACGCTGGGTGTGAAAATCCCCGACATTTCGCTCTCGTTTTCGCAGTTGAACTTTGCCATTTTCTGGAGCGCGTTGATGAACCTGAGCAAAATTGAAACGTCGACGGTCGAGCAACGACAGCAGCGCCGCGAGGCTGAAGAAGCCGCGCGGGAAGCTGAAATGACGCTGCAAATCAAGAAGCGATTGGTGCGATATCGTGTTCCTGCGCTGTACATGATTGTAATGGTTGTTTGTAGGACTATGCCCAATTGCAATTTGAAGAAATCGACGTGGACCATACAAAGAGCATTGAAATTGACGAACTCCAAGAATTGCTGCAACGCGCAATTGTTCAAGACAAGCTCCTGCTCTCGGAGCTCAAGGAACTCACGGGTGTTATTTTCAACCACATTGACAAGGACGGCAGTGGCACGATTGATTTTGACGAATTCCGCCATTTCCTCGTCGAAACAATGAACGTCGAGCACGTGCGCGGCTACGTTGACTTGTACGCTGGCGAATACGACTGTCTCGACACTGTCGAAAGCCGCCTGGGCAAGATTATGGCGTTTGAAAAGCGCGACAACATTATTGATTGGCATGGGTACTTTACTCGCCAGGTCAAAGAAAACCCGGCCCAATTCTGGGACACGTACACGTCTGAGACAGGCGCCCAAAAGACCTCGTGCAACAACCAATTGCCGCAGCTTTTGCAGCGCAAGCTCGTGCGTTTGCTCCAAAACTACGAAGCGGCCCAGCAATGTTGGCAAGTGCTTATCCAGCCCTTGTTGCAAGACGATGGCGACGTCACGTGGAGCGTCAGTCGCGACATGGTCACGGGGGGTCTTGTCGAATTTGAATCGGCAGCGAAGTTGATTTTGAACCAAGAGCCCGTCCATGAAGAAATCGACACACAAAAGCTGGCCACGGTGGACTCGTTGGCGCGATTGATTATCTCGACCAACATGAGTCTGGGCAATTTGCTCGTGGAAATGGTCGATTCGAGTTTGCCAGTCGAAGCCCGCCGCGCCAAGTTTGTCGTTGACAACGTCATGTGCCAATTCAATATGGCCACGGACATTGGCCCGCATGTGTACGACGTGAATGCCGCCTCTGCCGAATGGGCCGGAACCATGGGTAAGAAATGATGCGATAGAGCCAATGATTCATTTTTATATGTAGGTTTGAACGTGACGGCAGAATGCTACAGTGACTTGGCGTGCGCGATGGAAGAAATCATTGAGCCGTGGGTCTGCTCCATGGGAGCCCTCAGTGCCCGAGGCGCGGAAGGCTTTCATTTTTGGGCCGAAGCCGAAAAGCCGTTCCAAATCAACCTCTCGTCGTCCCTCTTGCAATTGCTCAAGGTTTTACCCGAGATTATGTCTGGCACGTTGGTGATTGAAGACGCCCCCAAGACACACAACCGCCAGGACAAGAAGCTTCCGTTCCAAATTACAAACCTCACGGGCGTCCCCTTGACGTTTACCCCCGACGGCGCCCAAGAAATTGTGTTGGCGCCGCGCTCTGTGACCCCAATGGCGTGGCCGAGTCGCGAGAACTGCACGGTGTCGATCCCTGAATGGGGCTCGGTCTCGAACATTCAACTGCCTCGTTTTGGCCCGAGCGAAGTGGCCGTGAAGGATTCCTCGAGTGGCAATTCCATCTCTTTGATTGCCAACTGTCGTTTTGACGACCCTAACGATGGCTCGATCAGCTTGAAGTCGAATGTGTACGTGACGAACCAGAGCTTTTTGGACATTGATTTGCAATGCCTCATCCACATGGCTGGGTTTACGTCGATGAACGACCGCGTGACGACCATTGCCGCGGGCGACCGCTTTGCGCTGCCCATTTCTGTCTTTATGGGCGACACGGAACTGTACGTGCGCGCCCACGAGAGCAGCACGTGGACGACCAATGTCAAATTGACCAACGACATGCTGCTGGAATCTGCCGATGGCTTGGCGTTGACCAAGAGCACGTCGGTCTCGTCGTTGAAAAAGGGCACGATCGTTCCCATTCAAAACCAGCGCCGGTCGTCGAAACGCGTCAAGTTGCTCAACCCGTGCATCCATTTGTACCGCCACGTGATGGCCGACAATATGATTCAGTGGGAAATCTCGGTCTTTGCGCCGCTCGTGGTCCAAAACGCTCTCCCATATGACCTTGAATACGTCTTTATGGAGTACCGCATGGAGAAGGGCGTTCGATACGACATGGCCACGATCGAACAAAAGCTGCACGAATCCCCGCTCTCGATGGTCGTCAAGTCTGGCTGCTACGGCGAAGTCGCAGGCATCTCGAGCCAAACCCCCGGTTACATGGCCGTGCGTTTGGTGCACAAGGGCACGACGTCGGCGTGGTCCAAGGCCCATCTCATGGTCGTCAACTCTGACCTCGGCATCTTTACGACAAATGCAGAAAAGTGCGTCTTGGAATCCAACTTGGCCATCAATATTGAACGCGCCAGCTTGCCTGACAAGCCCCGCGTCGTGAAATTCTCTGCGCCGTACTGGATCTACAACAAGACGGCGTTGGACCTTGAATACCGCCTTCCGCTGGAAGAGAAGAACAAGGCCGTGCCGACAGAGGACGTCCACCCTGTCTTCAACGAGCCTGTGATGCTTTTGATCCCCCAGCAACGCCTGAGCATCAGACCCATCGCCGAAGCCAAGTCCCTCCCGCCCTCGTGGGACTCGATCCATTCGCAGGACAATGTGACGCCACCTATCTTCTCCCAACTGGGCACTCCCGCGCCCTGGTCAGACCCGATCAACACGACGGCCGTCCAAACCAACGGAGAAGTCTATACTGGCTCGCACGTCTTTGGCGTTGACATTGGTGGGTTGATGGGTTTCTTTGCCGGCTCCATCTCGGTTTCGTTGAGTCCTCGGTACATTATCCAGAACCACACGCCATTTGACATCCAATTCCGCTCCTTTGCCACAAGTGACAGCGATCAAATCATGAACGAGAAGTTGCTCTCGTCCTTGGACGTGTTCAAACTCACGAGTCACATGAATGGCGTCGTGTATCCCTTCAAGCAGCTTAACAAGGAGCCTCTGGTCAAGTGTCAAAAGTACTTCAGCATGGCCATGCTGGGCAGCACGGTCTGGTCGTCGGTTATTTCGGTCAACAACGTCGGCGACGTTTACTTTCCCCTCAAGGACACGACGCGCAAGCGCGAATTCATCGTCAAGGCCAGCATCCAGATCTTGGGCACCCATTTGTACATCGTCTTGAGCGATGCGTCTAGCACGCCGCCGTACCGCGTCGAGAACTTTTCGATGTTTCCCGTTTCGCTGCGCCAAATGGAGCAAAAACAACCCTTTTTTACGCTCGAACGTGGCCAACGCTATGCGTTTGCATGGGATTTGGCCTTTGTGAACGAACACAAGCTGGAAGTCGTGATTCAAAACCAAAAGTTTACGGTCGACATTGACTCTGTCGGGAAAGTCAAGCTCTACAACTTGCTTGGCATTTTGGAAACCAACGGCAAGTTTGCACTTGAAGTCGTTCCCGTGGGCAGCACACGCGTCCTCCGCATCGTCGACTCGAAGCTCAAGGACTTGGACATCTTGCGCAAACATGTGCCCGCGCACGTGACGCTGACTGCGTCATGGTTTGCCACGTCGATTGACATTCGATTGGCTGGCATGGGTCTCAGTGTCTTGGACGGATACCCCCAAGAAGTGCTGTATCTCTCGATGGAAAACATCCAAATCCGCACGCGGCCGCAGTCACTCGAGTGGGAAGTGTCAATCCACCACGTCCAAATGGACAACATGTTGACGGGTGCGCGCTTCCCCGTCGTCTTTTGTCCCGTCAACAGTGGCTACAACGGCGACACGGGCGCCCCCTTTTTCAAGCTTGTACTCGAACGCATCGAATCCATGTCTGAAGCCAACGGCATTTTGAAGCTCATGGACATTTCGCTCCAACCCATGTCTGTCAAGCTCGAACTCGAGTACTTGTTTAAGCTGTTGGCGCTGCTGGACCCGCTCTTTTTATCTGGCACGCAAGTGGTGTCCCAAGAACAGCTCGCGTTGGAGCTGCACGTGAAGCCGCTGCTTTGCCCCGAGCCGGTCGTGACCAATTCGTCGGATTTGCTCTACTTTGAAACGTTTACAATCCAAGAAACCGAATTCAAGCTCGAGATGCAGATCCAAAAGGACGATTTGGCCCGCCCAATCGCCTCGCGATCTTGGCTCGTGAATGCCTTGAACCAGTTGGTGGGCATTTTGGGCTCCAAGATCAGCGGGTCGCCGTCGTTCCACTTTGATTCGGTCACGAAACGCCACTGCTTTACCACGCGCTCGCGTCTCCAGGAACAACTCATGCAAAATTACACGCGCGCCGTCGTTGTCCAAGCCTACAAGCTGGTTGGGTCGATGGATCTCCTCGGTAACCCCGTCGGCGTCGTCGGCGACATTGGCAGCGGCATTTTGTCGTTTCTCAAGGTCACGGGCGACGAACTCACGGGCGACTCGAAGACGCGCGGCGAGGGGGTTAAGATCCTCGGCAAGACAGTTGCGACGTCGACGACGGGCTTTATGGCCAAGATGACGGGCAGTCTGGACAAGTTTATGGACGAAGTGTCGGACGTGACGGACACGCGTCAGGTCAAGTCGGACAAGAAGGAACCCGACAACATTGTGGACGGAAGCATCAACTTTGCCAAGAATCTGGGCAAGGGTGTCGCGGGTGTCTTTACCAAACCCATTGAAGGCGCCATGACTGGTGGCGTCGGCGGTCTCGTTCAAGGCACCGTCCAAGGCCTCGCAGGCCCAGTCGTTGTTGTGCTCAAAGGCGTGACCCAGACCACACATGCGTTGGCCCAAGAAGCGTCGGACAACCTTGAAGACGTGGTGCCGTTCCAGGGCCGCCGCCGGAAGGAACTCAAATTTGACGACAAACAACTGGTAAAACGAGGCGAGAAGACGCTCTTGGATGTGGAAATCATTTCTGCGAGTGGCCTCATCTCGGCAAACGCGGGCAAATGCAACCCGATCTGCTACATGTACTTGGAGGACGTCAAGGTCTTTAGCACGAAGCTGCTCTTTGGATCGAGCAACCCCGAATGGCATGCACGCTTCCGTGTCGAGTTGAAGCCATCGATGAAAAAGATCAAGTTTGTCGTCAAGGACAACTTTACGTCGTTTGAAGAAGAAATTGGAAAGTTGGAAATGCCGTTGTCTGAATTTGAAGAAGATTTCACACCGCAAGTGTCGGCGTCGCCTCTGAGCCAGTGGGTTCGCAAGAACATTTCGACGCCATCAGGCTCGAACAGCGACAAACACTTTGGCATCAACCCCGCCGCCATCTCGGTCGATGTCCCTCGTATTGAGATGGACTACTTTTTGCAAGCGAAATCTTCCTCGTCCAAGGCGAACAGCACGAGTCTTCAAGTGCTAGTGACGGTCAATGACGTATCAGGCTTGACGCCCCTGCGAAACCTCTTTGGCCGGAACGCCAACATTACACCCTTTGTGGCCGTGGACATTGGCGGCAAGGTTCAAAAGACGTCGGCCAAGACGGGCACACAGATCACGTACAAGGAAACGTTCACGTTTGAGTGGAAGCCCGAAAAGCACCGATGTCTCATTACGGTATTTGACAAGAGCATGCTCTCGGACGATCTCGTCGGCAGCGCCTTCTTGCCGCTCGATGTCAACAGCCCCGTCACGGAAACGGTGCTTGAGATGCAGTATGGCGAGAAGAAGACTGTCAATGGCCGCGTGAGCATCAAGGCAGAAATCCTTGGTCTCCCAGAGACCCCGCGCGACGGACCGTTCCTGGACCCCCGTGACCGCCGCAACAGCGCCAACGGCAAGACGGCCGGTCGCTTGAAGATCCACGCCAAGTTTAAGTGATAATATATCCTCTCATGTGTTCTGTGTGCCGAGTCTGCCGCCGCTCGTTCTTCGCTCTACATGCTTCGTCGCTCCTCTTCTCAACTCATCCATCACGCCGGATCTCTCACCTCTCTCGAAATGGGGCGGCCGCGGGCGGGCTGGGCGGGCCGTAGAAATCTGACGTCGAGAACTGACTTGGATTCAGTATTGGTCGAAACGTGCGGCATTATCTTGGTAAAGTCGGCATTTCTTACTTTGGCCACGTAAGAGAGATGCGGGGTAAGGTGCTCCTGCGCGCGTCCGAGTTCCAATGGATCGCGCGTGTCATGGTGCTTGAAGCCGACGCGCTCTCCTTCTTCTGCCCCAAGTCCCAGACAGCGCTCGAGTGCGTCCAGCTACTCGACGCGACCTGCGAGACCGTCGTCGTCTCGTCCGATCACCTCCACTGCTTCCGCATCGTCGAAGTCGAACAGAACGCCACACGCGAGACAAAGGAGTGGATCGTCGATGCTTCGTCCTCCCAGGTCAAGCAAAAGTGGATCTCTGCCGTCCAGACAAGCATCCTCGACGTCAAACGGCACCAACTCGCGACACCTCGCCCGTCGACCGCCGCCATGTCCCCTGTGGTCGTCCCCCTCAAGTCCCCCTCGTCCGACACGGCCGCGCGTCTCACGAGTGCGCGGCATCTCATTCGCGATCTCCAGTCGCAGCGCGGCAGTCTCTTCCTCCGCGGCAAGGACGTGCTCGACATGCTGCAAAAGCACGTCGGATGCACGACGCGGACCGAGGCGCTCGTGCTCGGCAACACACTCCTCAACGAAGGGTTCTTCAAGCACATGGTATCCCAGTACGCGCTCCTCGACGACGACTGCCTTTTTGAGACTGTCTCGCGGACGCAGGTGAATCTCCAAAAGCAGTTTCAAACCATGTTGGTCGTCGACGACGATGACGAGAACGACGTGGATGTCCAGACCAAGAACGGATACTACTGCCCCGAACTGCACAACCTATTTGTCGGGATGCTCGCGGAGATTGAAGTCTCGTATGTCGTGGACGACCCAAGGCCGGACGAAGACCTCTCAATCTCAGCCGTCGATTTGGACCAAAAGGACGCGACTTTTGCCCCGACCAAGGAATTGACACTCAAGGAATGCATCTTTGGAGACGACGCCGTCGCATGTCTCATGGACGCAGGTCTGCTGAACGAAGACGCGGCGATCGTGCTGGGCAACCAACTCTTGGCGCGCGGGTACTTTCATCCGATGGACAACGACTGCGTTGGCTTTGAAAATGCACGCAAGCGATATGTGCTCTCGGCCAACGTGACACGGTCGGTCGCGCCGACGGCAGAAGAAACGCTGATGGAGATCCAGTGCGCCGAAGACAAGTACCGCGCCGCGCTCCTTGCATGCGACGACCTCAAAGTGCACGGCATGCAACTGCTCGCTGTCTCGTTCCTCGTCATCCTCCTCCTCGACAGCCTCCAATCCATGTCGTTCTCGCTCAAACTCATCCTCGTTGCCTTTTGCGTCGTGGGGAAATTCTACTTTCACGACCCACTCATCGCTGCCGCCGCGCCGCCGCCCCCGCCTGCCAAGATCGCCGCGCCATCGCCACCCAAAACCAAGTCAAGGCTTCCGACAGCATCAACCATGGCGCTCAATGAAGACACGACACTGCGACGTCGACTACCCAAGGAGAGTCCCATCTCGTCAACTCACTCGCCATCGGGTGGATGGGAGGTCGAAACCACGGCCTCGTCCGAGTCGTCGCCGACCCACAACGTCGTCGTCGTCCCGCGTCTCACGCAAGAAGAACTCGATCGTGTCATGACGTTCCGGGAGATGCTGAGCATTTCCGACGAAAATGGGTTTTTGTTCTCGGACGAATATCTCCACAGCGTCTTGAGCGTACGCAACCGCACCATGACGTACGCGGCTGAGAAGCTGCAGCGCTGCATCGAATGGCGACTCACGTACCGTGCATCGACCATCACGATCGACGAAGTCATGCCGCAGTTGGCTTCGAGCACGTTTTACTGGCATGGGTACGACCGCCTCAATCGACCGATCATTTGGACCCGGCCGAAGCTCAAAAATTGGACCAAGATGGACACAGCGCTCGAAATCCGCGCGCATGTGTTTATGATTGAAATTGGAATCAAGCATCTCATGCCCCCGGGCATCACCACCTTTACCCTCGTGACCGACTGCCGCGATGTGGGCTACCGGGAAGTGGACATCCGCCTCATGAAGGGCCTTATGGAGGTCTGTTCGGGCAATTATCCGGATCGCATTGGTGCAATTTGCATCGGTCCACTCACGACGCTTGTCAAGACGCTGACACGGATGCTTTCGCCACTCCTGCCCGCGCGACTGCGGGAGAAAGCCAAGTTTATGAAGAGCCCCGGGAAGGAACTAGAGGAATTCATAGCGCCAGAGTACATTCCCAAGTACATGGGCGGTACTGGCGACCACATTCTGAGTGAAACCCCGGGCGAGTTTGACTTTGAGTTTATGATTGCCGACCAACGCCGTCGCATGGCCCAGCTAAGTACCAACTAAATAAGTAAAACACACAAGGTTGACAGTATTACTCGTATTGCATGAGGTCTATTTCATCAGGGCCAAGCAAGCCTGCGCAAGATCAATGGCGCTCTGCATCGTGCCTTGTTCATAGAGAACGACTTGGGAAAGCAGCACAATGGCGTCGTCCAATCGACCGTGTGTTAAAGCGACAGTTGCATGGTTGCGGCAGGCCTCAAGCTACATTCTTCGGTCAGTTTGCCTTGCAAAGGTTCAAACGACCAAGATGGCGGCGATGTCCGAGTGGCCTCGCAATATGGCGCTGTCTAAAGCTGTACCGCGCTACAAATGAGGGTCACAATTACCTCCTATTGCAAGATTATATATCATACATCGTCACACAAGAGCAAGTCTGCCCCCGCTTGCACAAGCAGTTGAACGATGTCGATTTCGCCAAAATAAGACGCTACGATCAAAGGCGTCGTGCCGCCCTAGAGTAATTTAGTCATTCGTCCAAGTTGCAGACATACCTTTCGGGCTTTGTTCACGTCTGCCTTGTGCTGGAGCAAGAGTGCCACGACGTCTGCTTTTCCACTGTCGCATGCAACGTAGAGAGGCGTGGCGCCGTTCTACATTCTCCATATGGACCAATGACGACGACATCGTCACACACACCGCATTCGCAACGTCAATGTCTGCGCCATGACACAGGAGCAACTGGACAACTGCAGCGTGGCCTGCACCCGAGGCCGCAAATATCGGACAACAGCCAGCCTACTCTCTCTTGTCACTGAGACCTATAAACACATGCAGTCGTACCTTGAAAGGCTTCCTTGGGTCTGCCTTGTGGACGAGTAATAGACCAGCAATGACTTCGTTGCCAGCATAGGACGCAATATAGAGAGGAGTAGCATAGTCCTACACCCGAGTTAGAGATTCTTTGTGCCTCAAGCGAGTACTGCTGACGATGTGTCGACATTGGATCCGTGACGCAACAGCGCTTGGACGATCCCAGCGTGGCCATAATATGTGGCAGAAAAGAGGGGCGTGCGGCCGTCCTAATCTCAACTCAGTTGCAGACAACGGCGCCTTTACATCAGTCGACTTGTCAGCATCGGCCTTGTGGGCAAGCAAGAGGTCGGCAATCGCTGCATTCCCTTCCTGGGTTGCAATGTAGAGGGGGGTGGCTCCACTCTATACAATAGAGAATTCAAATGGCACATGAACGTCACTACCTCTCTTGTCGCATTGATGTTGGCCCCATGAAGCAAGAGCTCCTGCGCAACTGCGACGTGGGCGTATCGCGATGCTGCATGCAATGGAGTGTCTCCATTCTACGCGTTCTCATGATAAAAGAGTTCCAAGATGCAATAATACTTTGCCGCGGCTGTTGGTACTCGCTTTGTGTTTGAGCAAGAGCTTGACAATGTTAAGCATTCCCTTTCGAGTCGCAATGCAGAGAGGCGTCGATCCGTCCTAGAAACATAGTGAGAATGATTGAAAAAAGGAGGTGAGTCCAGCACCGCTTTGGTTGCATCCACATCTGCGCCATGGTGCAAGAGCAGTTCGACGACATGAGTCCGACCAAAGCACGACGCAATCCAAAGGGGTGTTGTTCCGTCCTCATGACTGAGGTTGGTGTTGATGTGTTGGGATGTCTACCTACCTTGGTGCTCTCGTTCAAGCATTGTGCCACGGACGTGACCTAGTTCCAAGCGCTCACTCCCGTATGTCAGTGTGCAGTACCTCATTTAGCAGCTGGATTTTGTCAAGAATAATTCTGCGAGCTTCGTCGACATCGCCTTCTCTCGCAGCTCTGAACAAAGCCGACATGTCTTCCTTGCCTTTGTCCTGATGACGATTTACACAGAGATAAATACTACATATATTATATATAATAGTATATATAGTAAGTATATTTTCATGTTTGCGATCTTGTGCGGTTGTGTTTCGGATAATCATCCGGATACACTGTCAAATCGAGCGATCTTGCAAATCTTTGTGAAAATGCCATCATTTCGGGATTTGGCGTCTGGGATGAGTCTGCTCCAGGCTGCAAAAGGCGCCGCCGATTACAGCACGTTCGCCGCGTCGGTCGAGTCGACAAATGCGAACCCTCGGAAGCACGCATCGTGGTTTGCGCGTCTCTTCCTCATGTGGTGCAACCCCATGCTCCAACTCGGCAACGAGAAGCAACTCTCGATGGACGACATGTGGGCACTTGACGACTCCAACACGAGCGACACGTCTTGCTCTGAACTAGAAACGCACTGGGCCAGCTCAGGGTCCCTCCTCGTCGCCTTTGTCCGCTCCTACGGTGGCCTCTACGCGGGTGTCGGCGTCCTCCTTGCCTCAGCGTACGGATGCGACCTCCTCGGGCCATGGATTCTCAACCAAGTTGTGGCGCTTGTCTCCGACCCCTCCGCACGTGTCCAAGACATTTACGGCTGGCTCGCGCTCCTCTTCGTCTCCCGCGTCCTCAAAGCCCTTCTCTTTGCGCACGCATACAAGGAAACCCAAGTCGTGGCGCTGCGCTTCACGGCCGCCGTCAAGGGTCGTCTTTTCCGCAAATCCATGCGTCTTAGCGCCACTTCCCGCGCCAAGAAAGGCACGGACATTACAAACCTCTACACGACAGACGTGGGCAACCTCCTCATGGCCGCCTACTACGTCCATGAAATGTGGATCCTTCCTCTAGTCATCTGCCTCTCGCTTTCGATGCTCTTTCACGTCGTCGGCTACGCAGCACTCGCGGGCGTCTCTGTCATCGTGCTCGTGCTGTGCGTCAACCAACTCATCGCACGCGTGCTCGCCTCGGCCTTTGAGTCGCTCATGGCGATCAAGGACGAGCGCATGAAGGCCGTGCAAGAACTCTTTGGCGCGATCCAAATCGTCAAGCTCAACGCTTGGGAACCCAAGTTCCTTGCCAAGATCACAGCCATCCGCGCGCGGGAGCTGCGTCTCGTCCGAACATACCTCTACGTCGGGGCGCTCAACATCTTTGCGCTGTGGGGCGCGCCTGTCTGGGTCTCCACAGCCACATTTGCTGTCTTTGCGCTGGTGCTGCACGAGTCCCTCACAGCCGCTCGGGTCTTTACGGCGCTTGCGCTCTTCCGACTCATGCAAGAGCCACTGCGGTCGCTGCCCAAGATCATCACAGGCATGATCCAAGCGCACGTATCGTTGACTCGTATCTTGGCCTATGTTGATTTGCCCGAACGAAAGGCAGACGTTCTCTCGACGGACGCTGACGTGGCGGCACGCATGGACGCCAGTGGCGTCAGCGTCTCGATTGAAGACGGTTCGTTTGCGTGGGACAATATGCTGCTCTTTAGTGGCATCAATCTCACGGCCAAGACGGGTGACTTGGTCATCGTACACGGCAAAGTCGGAAGCGGCAAGTCGAGTCTCTTGTCAGTGCTGCTCGGGGACATGAACAAGCAAACTGGACTGGTCTACGTCGGTGGCTCCATCGCCTACTGCCCTCAGCAGCCGTGGATTCAACACATGACCATCCGCGACAATATTTGCTTTGGCCGACCATACGACCGCAAAAAGTACGCAAAAGTCATCGACGCCTGTCTCCTCGCAACGGACCTCGCGGCTTTGCCAGCGGGCGACCGCACCGAAGTCGGCCAAAAGGGACTCAATTTATCCGGAGGCCAAAAGGCGCGCATCAGTTTGGCCCGCGCGTGCTACAGCGACGCCGACATTTACCTCTTGGACGCGCCGCTGGCCGCCGTGGACGCGACCGTGGCCAGTGAGATCTTTGCCAAGTGCATTTTGGGCCTCCTGCGCCACAAGACGCGCGTGCTCATCACCCACAACCCCGACCTGATTGCGTCCAAGGCGGTCGATTCGGTGCTGAAACTCACGGACGGACAACTGAGCCATGTGAGAAACATCGACAAAGAGACACTGGGGCCACCGCCTGTGTCGCCACTCATGGGCAGCACCAACCGCCATCGAAAACCCAAGGCCCAAAAAGGGGGCAAGGACCCCAAGCCTGCCTTTGCCGCGACGTCGCCCAGCCAAGTCGTCCAAGATGGCTTTGCGCCGCTCGTTTCCCGCTCGTCTTCGTTCTTGCGGTATGATTCCGCGCATGATGGAAAGCTCGTAAAGGAAGAAGAGCGCCACGAAGGCCGCGTCTCGGCCCATGTGTTTGCCGCGTATTTCAAAGCCATGGGTGGCGTACGTTGCATTGCACTGTGGTGTTAGAACTGATGACGCTGTGTAGGTGCACGTGGTCGGATTTTTGGTCGTGGTGCAACTGACGTGGCAGGCGCTGATGCAAGCCAGTGATTTTTACTTGGCCTATTGGACAACCGAGCCAGACGACGTTCAGCAAAATAGCGTCACCACCAATCTTACGTATTACGCTGTCCTTGCCCTGGGCAGCTGCCTCTTGGTTCTCGTCCGGACGCTCACAGTGTCCTTTTGCGGGATCACGGCCGCCACGCGCCTCTTTGACGAGATGACCAAGAGCCTTCTCCGGGCGCCCATGGCTTTCTTTGACGCAAATCCCGTCGGGCGCATCCTCAATCGGTACTCGGACGACGTTTCGCGCGTCGACTTCCAGCTGCCCTTTGCCTACGGTTCGCTGCTCGCCGTTGGTTTCAGCGTCGGCTGCACGCTCTTGACGGCCTGCGTCATGGCACGTTGCTTTGGGCTCTTGGTCATTCCGATCCTCGCCATCTACGTCTACGTTGGCCTCTTTTACCTCCAACCTGCGAGGGAGCTCCAGCGACTGCAAAAGGTCACGCAGTCGCCCATTCTTGCCCATTTGAGTGAGTCGAATGACGGATGCGCCGTCATCCGCGCCTTTGACCAAGTGCCGGTGCGTCATCATTGAAGGTTGCAACTGATCTGGTGTGCTAGCGCTTTTGCAGCGAGAATGGTCGCCTCATCGATGTCAACAACCAGACTGTTTACGTCAACATTATGACGGCCCAGTGGTTTGCCATGCGCATGCAGCTCATGGGCGGCGTCATCGTCGTCTTGATTGCCGTCAGCCTTACATCGATGCGTGCGGTCTTGACCCCAGGCATCGTCGGACTCGCGTTCAACTATGGCTTGGCTGTGGACCAGGGCCTCGAAGGGCTCATTCAGATCTGGAGCTGGCTCGAAACGTCCATGGTCAGCCCCGAGCGCATGCAAGAGTACATTGACGTCACACCCGAATCAGACTCAGAATCAGACTCAGTATCATCCGACTGGCCCGTCGCAGGCCGCGTCGTCTTTGAAAATGTATCGTTCCGGTACAAGACTGGCGACAAGCTTGTCTTGGACAACGTGAGCTTTTCGATCGCCGCGGGTGAAAAGGTTAGCATCGTCGGTCGCACGGGCGCGGGTAAATCCAGCCTCACAATGGCGCTCTTCCGCATCCAAGATGTCGCCGGCGGTCGGATCCTCATTGATGACGTCAACATTGCAACCCTACCCCTCAAGACTCTCCGTTCCCGCCTCTCGATTGTGACGCAGACTCCCGTGCTCTTCAAGGGCAGTCTCCGCGGTTACTTGGATCCATTTGACGAGTATGCAGACGAGGATCTATGGCAAGCGTTGAAAAAGGTCGAATTGGCTATCAAGGCACTGGATGCGCCATTGGAAGAAAACGGCGAGAATTGGAGCGTGGGCGAGCGGCAGATGCTCTGCATGGCGCGTGCGCTCCTGAGCGAGGCGCGAGTGGTCATTATGGACGAAGCCACGGCCGCCGTCGATGCCGACACGGACGCCAAGTTGCAAAAGGTGATTCGGACGGAATTCAAGGCCGCGACGGTGCTCACGATTGCCCACCGACTCGACACCGTCTTGGACGGAGACCGGATTCTCGTCTTGGATGCTGGCCGCGTCGTGCAATTTGATACGCCCACGCGACTCATTGACGAAGGCGACGGCCCCTTTTACCACCTGGCCAAGGATGGGGGCTATGTCTAGAATACTACTACATGGTTGGTTTTTAAAATACTAACCACCGTTTTGTCGTCGTAAGCTTGGGGATTTCGTCTGATGTCAATGACACATGTGCTGCAGCACAATTGACCAATAATATGACCATGGCAAGGATTGACAACACTTTGAAAGTTGACGATCAACGTGAACCATCAACAGTATTATTCATCCGTGCCCTCTTACCAGTGATGTTAATTCAAATGACAAAAGGAAATTCGTGGAGCGTGTGACCACAGTCACTTGACTGAAACTTTCACATCATATATGAAGATATTTATCTCGAGGTGAATTTTTGGTTCCTTCTTCGATAGCATCGCTCAAGGTAAGCCTGTGCGAGATCAATTGTGCACTCAATGCTTTGTTCGCAAAGGATCACTTGGCACAGCAATTCAATAGCGTCTTCGAGACGGTCTTCGCTCAATGCACCGTATGCTTGGGTGCGACAGGCTTCAAGCTACAGACGGTGATTAGATATAGTGACAGGAAGAACAAGAGAGCACCAAGAATGCAGCGATGGTTGATTGGCCTTGTCGAATGGCGCTGTCACGGGCGGTGCCGCGCTACACAAAAAGATAAAAGGCAAAAAGAATTACAGAGATGACCTCATCATGCAAAAGGAGGCTGGCTCCCGCATTCACGAGCTGTTGAGCGATATCGAATTCACCAAAATAGGACGCTGCGATCAAAGGCGTCGTGCCTCCCTACGACAGACTAAAGCCACACACGCAAATGGAGATCTACCTCGCGTGCTTTGTTCAAGTTAGGTTTGTGCTGGAGCAAAAGTGCCACGACATCTGCTTTTCCATTGTCGGATGCGACGTAGAGAGGCGTCGTTCCTTTCTAGATCAGCAGTGACGAAAAACAAGTTCAAATGACCAACTTCAGAGGCCAAGTCGATGTCTGCGCCATGAAGCAAGAGCAATTTGACGATATCCACATGGCCATTGCAGGAGGCAGCAAAGAGGGGAGTGCAATCAGCCTAATCTTGCTTCACTGATAATGAAAAAGTGTGTACAACTTACCTTGAAAGCTATGTTTGGGTCCGCCTTATGCTGGAGTAAATGGAGGACAATATCGGCTTTCCCAGCAATGGCCGCGCAGTAGAGAGGGTTCGCATTATCCTACACCAGTCTCTCAGTGCATGGCATCACCTGATTAAGTACCCCGCAATCAATATTTGCATCTGCCCCATGCATCAAGAGCGCCACGACAATGTCAACGAAGTTGTAATACGCGGCTGTATAGAGAGGGGTCCTTCCATCCTATAAATGACTTGACACGAGACGAATCAGACGTTTATACGTTGACGGATTTGTTCACTTGCGCCTTGTGGGCAAGCAACACATCCACTACGCTTCCTTTCCCCTCCTGGGCCGCAATGTACAGCGGTGTTGCGCCACTCTATTCTTGATTGTCAAGTTAAGTAATCTGGCAAAAATGCATTAATACCTCTTTGGTAGTATCCACGTCAGCACCGTGACACAATAGGACGTTGGCAATCGCAGCATTGCCTTGGCGAGATGCAGCATGCAGAGGCGTATCGCCATTCTATTCGATTTGGTCGTTACTTGAGGCACCAAATCATCGTACCTTGCCGGGCTTGTCAACATTCGCCTTGTGCTTGAGCAAGAGGGTGACGATATCTAGTTTTCCCTTTCGAGTTGCAATGCAGAGAGGCGTCGCTCCGTCCTAGAATCATACTTGTATGTCAAAATGGACGATGGAATGTTTAGAACCGCTTTGGTTGCATCCACGTCTGCGCCATGGAGCAAGAGAAGGTCGACGACATCAGTTTGGCCAAAGCAGCAAGCAATCCAGAGGGGTGTTGTTCCATCCTAGAAGAGTTCTTGCTGTCCTGCCTAGTACATAGGATGCCGACCTTTGTGCATTCGTTCACTCGTCGCTTCATGTGGTCGTTGGCAGTCTGAAAAGCTCAGTCACTCGAATATACTCATATATGATAGAGTACCTCTTGTCGCAGTTGGCACTCGTCAAGAAGGCGCCGAGCTTTCTCGACGTTGCCATCTCTCGCCGCATCAAACAAGGCTGGCATCGCCTCAAACGTTCCAAAACAAAATGACACTGCGCAGTCGCCACCAATCAGAAACAAGGACACTTTGTAGACCCTCGGTGATTGGCTGATATTAATCAATATAAATTGGCCATATTAGTCATCTTTGGTGGGAGAAATTTACCCTCGGTGCATCCAACTGTAACCCATTTTGCATACTTTTGTTTGTTTTATATTACAATACAGACAACTAGGTCGAGACGGACTGGGCGCGCGCCAGCTTTTGCAGCGAATGCATGGCGCCGTCTGCGTTGAGTTGCGTGAGGTCGTCCTTGGCCTTCTCCAGCAGCTTGAACGCGTTCTTCGTGATCGGATTCAGTTCGCCATTGTACATTTTTGAGTTGGTTGCCATGAGCTCCACATCGGCCAAAAAGTCCCGCATCGAGTCGTACGCGAGGTCAGACACTTTTTGCCGCATGCGGCGCAAGTCCATGGGCCGCTTGATGATGGTGTAATAGTCGCGGACGGCGTTTCCATCCACGGGGTCCCGGAAGAGCTGGCTCTCGGGCATGCCCAACAGCGTGAAGAGCACTTGCTCCAACAAGCCATTCAGCCGCGCGATGGGCAACCGCACGGCCTCGGCTTTCTTGTCCTTGTACTGCTTCTTGTACAACTCGGCACTTTCAGCCACGTCTTGCATGCGTTTGCGCTTCTTCTCCGCCTGGTGCTTGCGCGCGCCTTCCCGCAGGTCTGCCAAGTTGACTGTTAGACTGTTGTCGTCCTTCATCAAGTCCTCCAAGTTAGACTTTTTCAGCGTCAGCTTGAGCGGCGCATCCGCCTTGATCTTCCCCGCTACCTCGTTCTTGGATTCGATAAAGAGCGGACAATTCCGGTTCGTTCGGATGTGGCCAATCTGTCCGCAGGCCGTGCATTTGATCACGCCGCGCCCGCCGGCCGAGACGTCCTGGCCCTTTTCCAGCATTTCGACGTATCCGCGTGTCGTCTCTTCCTTCTTTTTGAGTGCTTTGAGCTCATCCGAGATTTGTTTCTTGAGCAGACTCTGGTCGTTCTCGGCGTCCTCCATCTTTTTACGCTTCCGCAGCTGGTTGCGCTCTTCGTCCTTGGCCTGGCGTTCCTTGAACTTTTGCGCGGCTTTGAACCGCCCAATGTGTTTGGGGTCGACAATGAACTCAATCTTGACCGTCTCCGTCCCGTCTTCTTCAATGATGCGCGTCGTGCGCTTGATTGCCTGTCGACCACTCACGGCACTGCCAAACCCGCTTTGCATCGACATGGACGACGCCCCGCCACTGCGCGGTGACTGCGCGCGGGACGCAGGCTCGGCGGGCGACGGCATCGCAGACGACGCGACCGAGTTGCCCTTGGTAGACGCCATGGACGACACGCCCGAGATGCTGTCCTTGATGCCACTGGCCTTGAGCTGGCTGCGCAAGTGGCTCGCGTCTACTTCGGGGCGGCTGATGCGTCCACCGGCGCTGCTTGCCGCCGTCCCGCCTTCTTTCATGTCTTCCTTCAAGCGACGCAGTTCCGCTGCATCGTCGCGCTCGAGCAGCGTCGTTTTGGTTCGGTTCAAGCCACCACTGCCAGCCTTAAAAATATCCTTGGGGCCTCGATTGTTGGCGGCTGTGGCCAAATCTTCGCCGAGCAAATCGTCTTCCAAATCTTCGATAAAGTCGTCGTCTTCTTCCGAATCGCTGTCGCTGTCGTCCTGAAAGTCCGTCTTGGTCGCGCTCAGCACTTCCAACTGACGGTCGTAGATGACATCGCACTTGCGACGGTACTCTTGTTGCTGGGCGTTCAGCGACTTGCGCGCGCCACGGACAAACTTGGTCAACCCGCCAGCCAAACCATGGGCCGACGCGCGCGTACTCAATTCACGGACCATGTAAATGCGATCCCACCGACGCAACTTGGCAATGTCCGTGTCCGACATGCCCAAATTCTTGAGCACATCACCAGCTTCCTTCATCTTGAGCTTGCGCAAATCGGCGGTCGTGCCCGTAACGGCAGCCACGGCCTTTTGGACTGCCGCTTCGTCCGAGATGAGTTCCTCGCCACCTTCCTTCTTCTTGGCGCGCGACTGCGGCACTCGCACAAAACTAAAGCCTTCACCGCGTGCCGAGGGGTCACCGACGCCACCGAGCAGGAGCATGCCCGAGCCTTTGCCTTGGAGATGGCATTCGACGTACCCATTCGTCAAGTTCCATGGCGTCAAAAGCAGCTGCTCGTTTATCGAACGGGCGATTTGGATGTCGTTGCGCAGGTTCACGAGGACAGGGTCACGGTTCCAGAGCTTCTTTTCTTCGTCGGCGAGTGCGCGGCCCGTGAGTCCGCCGAGGATTTTGCTTGACATGAGCTGTTCGCGGAACTTGAGACGTTTCATCATGTGCGCGATGGCCGTTTGGACGCCCGTGGGCGTAAATTGCTTGGTCAGGCCCATGTCAAGGAGGCGCTGGTGGCCACTCATCATACTTTCGTAGAGACAGACGGCCTCGGGCGAGACGCTCGCGCGGATCTCCTCTTCCGTGATGAGTTCCGCGGGGCTTTTCTTCTTCCACCAGCCAGAGTCATTACCACCACGCTCAAACATTGCGACTTCCTTCATGCGCTTGCGGATGGCCGTGCCTGATTGGTTGGGAAACGCCCGCGTGATGTCTTCGATCTTGAGTCGTTCGCCGTCACTCGTCTTTTTAAAGAGCCGGAGAATGTGAAACGACATGTATGGCCGAATGAATTCGTTGGCACTCCTGGAATTTGGCGCCGGCACTTCAATCTGCGGCTCCACTTGGCCGGCGACATAGAGCGGCGGGAGTTCCATGAGGTACATCATGGTCGTAGACGACGACCCTTTGCCCTTCTTGGACACGGACCGAGCGACGAGGAAGAAATCGTACTTGTCTTCGGCTTCCAAAAAGGACGAGCGCGGCTTGTGGTTGAAAATGGGAAACTTGAAGAGCTTCGAGTTGAACGACGTGACCATTTTGCCAGCAGGGACATCGCCCACGAACGGCGAGTCTTCGTTCTCACCGAGCGTGACCACTTGACCCATGGACACAGTCGGTGGAATTGGTTTGGTCTTCTTCTTTCCCTTGGCTTCCTCTGGCGGGACTTCCGGCGGCCGCCAGTAATGCAGCACGCGCGCGGCCATGCCTGGGTTCGCCAACATCGGCGGGTGCTGCTCTGTGTACTCGAGCAAGATGAGCTTCCCGCCGGCCGTGGGGTTCAAATCCGACGGTTTCTTGATCTGCGACAGCGTCGGGTCGTTGGCCAAGTCTGCTTCTGTGAGTTTGAGGCTGCTGTTCTTCGACTTCTCGGCCTCCTTGGACGAGACCACGAGCATGCGTTCGTGGATTTTGAATTTCCCGCGCGGTCGATGAAACTCACGCAACTTGGAGAGAGGCAGCTCTGGCTTGGTCATGCTGAGCTTGATGGCCGGGAGCGAGTGGTGCACGTGGCCCATGTTCTTGATGATGCGCGTGTCTTTGCTGCGCTTGGCTTCGCCGATGCGGCTCTCGGCCGTGTCTGTCCCCAACTCGAGCTTCCCCATCACGTCCTTGATCCGGTCTTCCTTCAATCCCTTTTGTTTCTTCAGTTCCTCCTTCTTGATTTCGATCGCGCCCAACTTGCGCTCGGGAATCCGCAGCGTCGCCCGGACGCTCTCCACTAGCGGGTTTGACAGCACGAGATGCACGTCGTTCTCGTCCAAGAGCACCCGCGACGGCGGCATCTCCATCGTGTCGTCCCACCCAATCGCGTCCAACCAACTGGCGTCCACGAGCGCCGGGTTCAACGCACATGGCAGACTCGCTTTCTTGGTCGTCCCAATGGCTTCCTGTGATACGACGGTCTTGGGCGCGCGGGCCATTTCCCAGCGGTAGTGACGCGGACACGTGATGTCAAAGCCGTCGTCTTTGAACTCAAACACGTCCGAGACGGGCCGCGCCGTCGACTGCCTGGCGAGGGAAATCGAGGACTGCGCGGTCGGCTTGGACGAGGACATGAACGGGTTGTCGTCTTCTTCGGGCACGAATGGCGCGGGGCTGTCCGTCTCGTCGCCCCAGAGGATCGCATTTTCCCACTGGACTTGCTGCACGCGGTGGTATGTCGAGAGTGGAATGGACGGAATCGAGTGGGTCTTGGACGTGACCAGCGCCGTGCCAGAGACGAAGCGCTTGTTCGCTTTACCGATGCGCGCGTTCTGGAGGTCGAGGAAATGCTTGAGGCGGGCATTTGACGCGGTGCGGAGATGGTCCGACGTCGCCATGAGCTCTTCCTGCTGATCGACCGCATACCGCAATGGACCTGTCTTTTCACGCAAGTCAAAGTTGACCTTGGAGCTCTGAATGATGGCCTTCAAATCCCCTGGGGTCTTTTTCCGCCGGTAAAGGTCCTTGAAGCTGACTTCGCCCACCCGCCGCGTCATTGCTGATACCTCACCACCGTTGTCATTGTCGTCGGCACTTGCGGCGTCATTTCCATCGTCCCCATCTTCTTGCGCGGATGGGTCTTCCTTTTCTGCATTGGTTTCGTACTCTTGCGAGTCGAATTCCTGCGTGTCGAAGTCCGCGTCGCTCATCTTCGCGTCTTCCTGATCGGCTCGTCCTTGTGGGGCCAAGGCAAAACCAAACATGAGCTCCGAGAATGTGGACGACTAGATGTCCGGTTGAGTTCACAAGTTATCCGAATATGCGTTCAACAATTTCAACCAATAAAATACGAGCTTGTCCAGTTATTTAGCCAATGGATGACAATTCATTGTTTGTTTTATCCAATCTAATAATAATATTCATAAGCCAATGAAAATACCTCTATTCAAATCTAATCCATTTAATTGGATAATAATAAACCAATCAAATCAACCAAATTCGACACTGCTGGGGGGTGAATCTGTGACCTTTCGCAGAACCAACTTCGCGAATCCTGGGGCTCAGAAACCAATGGAACGAACACCACTGCTCAAGAAGTCCCAGTCGCTGGGTGACTCCTGCCCCGAACGCAAGGGTTGTCTCTCGCAGATGCTCTTCACGTGGATGAACCCCCTCATGGAACTCGGCAACAAGCGCCCCCTTGAAATGGACGACCTCTTCCGGTTGAACCCCGAATTGCGCGCCGATGCCGCATCCGCGCGCTTTGAGAAGCATTGGGCCCTCGAATTAGAAAAGACATGCCCCAGCCTCCCATACGCTCTCTTCTGTGCATTTGGTGGCAAGTTCCTCGCCGCGGGCTTGCTCCGCCTCATCCGCGACACGTTGCAGTTCATCGGTCCATACGTGATTCAACGTGTCATTGCGTACCTCCTCACCCCGGAAGCACCTCCCATGGAAGGCGCCATCTGCACGCTCCTTATTTTCGTCGGCGGGATCCTTCAATCTTTTTGCTTCCGGAACTACATGTATTTGGTCTTCGAGACAGGGCTCCTCTGTCGAACGGCGCTAGTGACAGCGGTCTACCAAAAGGCGCTGCGACTCTCATCCACTGCACGGTCCAAGCGTTCTTCCGGCGAGATCACGAACTTGCTTTCTATTGATGCCCAGCGTCTACAAGACCTCACGGCGGACCTCCATGCTGTCTGGTATGTCCTTTCCAATTTCCCATCTCACGCAGGATTATTAGGTACGCGCCCTTTCTCATCATAGTCGCGTGCACTTTGCTCTATTTTGAACTTGGTATTGCCGCGGTGGCTGCCGTCGGTGTCGTTTTCTTCTTCGCCCCCATCTCTCTCTGCATCTCCCGCGTCATGCGATCCCTCCAGACGTCCCTCATGGCTGTCAAAGACGACCGCGTCAAACTCATTTTTGAAGTGCTCAGCGGCATCAAAGTCGTGAAGCTGCAGGCGTGGGAAGATAGCATGAAGAACCGCGTCGTGGCTGCTCGCCGCTCGGAATTGAGTCGACTCAAAGCCTACCTCATGGCGCGCACGGCCTCCGCGTCTCTCTTCAGTGGTGTCCCTGCCCTTGTCACCGCTGCCATATTTGCCTGCTTTGTCCTCCTCGGCCGTACACTCAGCACGTCCGCGGCGCTCACATCCGTCTCGCTTATCGCCATCATGCGCTACCCCCTGTTTGTACTTCCATCCGTCGTCAACGCCATCGTTGAGGCCTCCGTCTCCTGTGCACGCATCCAGTCCTTTCTCCTTGACTCGGAGCGCACGCCCGTCGGTCCCGGCGAGCTTACTTCTCCCGGTCTCATACTCCGTGGTGCTGCTTTTTCCTGGACGTTCGAAGACGGTGATGCTCTCACCGACGTCTCTCTCGCTATGCACGACACGGGCCTTTGTGCTGTGGTTGGTGCCGTCGGAAGTGGCAAGTCGACGCTTCTCGCGGGTCTCCTTGGCGACGTCGCATGCACACAAGGTGGGCTCATTGATGGGTTGTATCAATCCTTTATCTGACTAATAATTTAGGCTCCGTCGCTCTGCGAGGTAACGTCGCCTACGTCGCGCAGCAGCCCTTCATCCAGAATGCGACCGTCCGCGACAACATTTGCTTTGGTCTACCGTACGAGTATGGTCGATACACGGCGACGGTGCGCGCGTGCTGCCTCGAGCAGGATATGAAGACGCTGCCGGCGGGGGACCTCACCGAAATTGGCGAAAAGGGCGTGAATTTGAGCGGTGGGCAGCGCGCGCGCGTCGCGTTGGCCCGCGCTGTCTACCAAGACGCGGACGTGTACCTTCTCGACGATATCTTGGCAGCTGTCGACGCGCACGTTGGCGCGACGATCTTTGCCGACTGCATCCGAACGCTCTTAGCCGGGAAGCTGGTCGTGCTCGTGACCCACAGCCTCGCGATCCTGCCCCAATGCGACTCGGTGCTTGTGCTTGCCCAGGGTCGCGTCGTCGACCATGGCTCGTATGAGACGCTAGTATATCGCAAAGACGGTGCCTTGGCTGGCATGGTCGCAGCAGCCGAGGCGTCGGATGCGTCGACTGGTCCATCGTCAATCGACGACGAAGACTCGATCGAAGACTTCGGCACGTCGCCAACCCAACAGTTGCGTCGCACGCCATCGAGCGAAGTGCTCGAGACAAGCGGGTCGCTCATGACGGACGAAGACCGGTCAACTGGGGACGTTCCGTGGTCTGTCTTTGCCGTCTGGATATCTTCGTGTGGTGGCGTCTTGCCTGCCGCTGGCGTTCTCTTTGTGTTCGCCCTGACCCAGGCCATCAACATCGCAGCTACACTCTGGCTCGGCGCGTGGGCCGACACGGATGCCACGCTCACTCCTCCTGCACGCCGCACCCAATTGTACGTCTTTCTCGGCCTCAATGTCGGATACGCCCTCCTCGTCTTTGTTCGTGTTCAGCTCATGTACGTCGCGGGCCTTCGCGGGTCCCGCCGCCTATTTGACGCCGTTCTCACCCGCGTCCTCCGTGCCCCCATGCGCTTCTTTGACACAACACCCCTTGGTCGCGTTGTCAACCGTCTCTCCAAGGATGTCTATACCGTCGATGAAGACATTCCGTCAGCGTGGGCCAACGTGCTCATCACAGTCTTTGGAGTCGGCGCGACCTTGGCCACGATCGTTGTCGTCACGCCATGGTTCGCCGCTGCGCTCATTCCCCTCATGCTCTTTTACTACCACTCGCAACGGTACTTTATCAAGACATCTCGGGAGCTCCAGCGCCTCGACTCGGTCTCTCGCTCGCCCATCGTAGCATTGGCAGCTGAAACCCTCGACGGACTTCCAACCATCCGCGCCTTTGCCGTCGAACCCACCTTTGTCCGCCGCCATGAGTTTCTCGTCGACCGCAACCAGCGCGCCTACTACCTTAATTTCTCGGCCAATTGCTGGCTCGGCCTTCGCCTTGAATTCACTGGCGCCATGGTCGCCTCCCTTGCGACCCTTTGTATCGTCCTCCAGCACGACTCGGCCACACCCGTCTTTGCCGCCTTAGCTGGCGTCTCCCTCTCCTACGCCTTTAGCGTCACCCCTGCACTCAACATGTCTGTCCGGTACCTCAGTCAGCTCCAAACGCAGATGGTCAGCGTCGAACGTCTCCACACCTACACGTCCATGCCAACGGAAGCGGCCCTCCGAACGACTTCCTGCCCGCGCGACTGGCCGTCCGATGGTGCCATCACGTTCGAACAAGTGGACCTTCGCTACCGCCTCGGCCTTCCTCGAGTCCTCCGGCAGCTCACATGTGCCATCCGTGGCCGCGAAAAGATCGGCGTCGTCGGCCGCACGGGCGCCGGAAAATCATCTCTCGTCGTGGCGCTGCTACGTCTGGCCGAGATCCACGGTGGCCGAATCACCCTCGATGGCGTCGACATTGCGACGCTCGGATTGCATGACCTCCGCGAGCAGTTTGCCGTGATCCCGCAGGACCCAGTCCTCTTCTCTGGCTCAGTTCGGTCCAATTTGGACCCATTTGGCGCTTTTGACGACGCAGCGCTCTTTGCCGCGCTCCGCCGTGTCCGCCTTGAGACGAGCTTGGACGACACGGTGGACGAGCGAGGACTCAACTGGAGCGTGGGCGAGCGACAGTTGCTCTGCATCGCCCGTGCGCTGCTCCGACGGTCCAAGGTAATCCTAATGGACGAAGCCACGGCCAGCATCGACGCCGACACGGACCGACTCGTTCAGCGCAGCATCCGCCAAGTCTTTAGCGACTGCACGTGTCTCACGATCGCCCATCGGTTGCATACAATCATGGACTCGGATCGGATCCTTGTCATGGACCGCGGCGCCGCCGTCGAATTCGACACGCCGCACAACCTGCTCAAGCAACGCGGCGGCATCTTTACGGCCCTTGTGGCAGCCCACTCAAATGCATCGTCGTCGAAAAAAGAGTAATTAACTTAACGCGTGACTCTAGAGCCACTGCTTGGAAAAGGACGACGGGGTCGTGGCCGCGTCGGGGTTGATCTTGTGGTCCTTGAGCAGCTGTCGCAGCCGCTCGTTCTCCTTGGCAAGAATCGCGAGTTGCGCGCGGAGGTCCAGCACCTCCTCCTCGGCCTTGTGGTGCGACGCGAGAATGCCATCGGAGCGTTGCATGAGCGCGGCGGCGCCAGCCTGCGCGGCCTTGGCGCGGTTGAGGGCGCTGCCAAAGCTCTCTTCGGACGTGTTGGCTTCGGGGGACGTGAGCGGCGTCGAGTGGCTGGACCGCGGGGACGGCTCGCCCCAGTTGTGTACGCTATCGAGCTTTGGCGTTCGGCGCGCCTCGGGCTCTGCGTCTGGTTGGGCTTGCATCTGCCGCTGCTCTTCTTCCTCGCGCGCCCATCGCTCTTCCTCGCGCAGCTTTAGTTGCTTGCGGTAACGGAAGGCGAGTTGGACACTGGAGACGAGATGGCGCATGCGGCGGAGGTAGAGTTGTTCGAGGGCTCGGCGGCAGAAGGCTTGGATGCGGATGGCCGCGCGGATCTGGCGCGCGAGGCGGCGGCGGCAGATGAAGCCCAGCACGATCTTTTGGATAACCGTGGCCTGTTCGTACTCAAAGTCCGATTTGAGCGCCTCGAGCTCTTCGAGCACGCCTGCCTTGAAATAGACAAGTGTCTTGCCCATCTGGTACTCCACGGGCATGTGGAAACCCATCGTCTTGAGGAGACACTCGCATGTGTCTTGGACCGTCGTCTGGTGGATCATCGACGGCGGAAACATGAGTGCATACCGCGTGGCCAGCTCGACGGCGGAGAGGCGACTTGGGTAGCCAGCACGGGAGATGCGGATGGCATCGATGACACCGGCCGAGCGCAGTTGGGACACGACCATGGGTTTGTCAAACAAGGTTGGGCTTTTCGTAGAGTTGGGTTTGATGCAGCGGACGTAGTGGACATTGGTGGCTTCGATCGTCTCCATCAATTTAGCCAGAGATGTCTTGAACTGCTGGCCAAGCGTTTTGGGCGGCAGGGCTTTCCGGCGGCCACTGAATGCCTTGTCCACGACTTCCTCAACCTTGTCAACGGTTTTGCCCTTTCGGCGGTTGTTCCATGCTTGGATGATGGGTGGCACCGCTTCCTTCTCGGGTGACGGCGGCGCGGCGACCTCTGGCTCGTCGTTTGGGAAGAGCGAGACCACAAAGGAGACGGAACTCGATTGGACGAGGGTGAGCAAATCGGGCATGAGTGCGTCACGGTGCTTTTCCATGAACCCGACGGTTTCGTATGTGACAGCGCCGGCGTAATGCTTGATCGTAAACTGCGTGCGCTTGACTTTGGCAAACGCAATCACGGGGTTTTCCTTGGCGTTTGTGCGGAACTTGTTGACAAGCGCCTCTTCGGTCCCGCGTGGCTGGCGGATGTGGTCGTTCATGAGGTTGATGATGCCCATCTTGCCTTCGATGAGTGTCAAAATGTCTTGGTTGTCGGCGTATGTGATGTGGTCCCACGCGAGCCCTTCCCGGACGTACTCGTCTTGGACGCTCGAGAAGACGTCCTTGACAAACTTTTGCTGCAACTTTTCGTTGGCGTAGTTGATGCAAAATTGTTCAAACCCATTGTGCTTGAAGTCTTCAAAGCCAAAGATGTCGAGGACCCCAATCTGCGTCGCCGTCGCACTGTCCACCGCGATGGCCGTGTTGATGCGTTGGACGAGCCAGTCAAAGAGGTTGGCGTAAATCGCTTTGGCCAGCGCGTCTCGGTTCTCGCACGCTTCTACGACGTTCAGAGGGACCGTCAAACTCTCGCGGTTGGACGCGATCGTGCGGTTGCAAAACGCGTGTTCGATCGTCGCTGTCGGGAGACCCAGCAAGGACGAGACTGCGTTGAGCTGGTCGGCGTTGGCCACGGCCGACGTGGTTTCGCTCTTGCTCAGGAACGTGATTTCGCCCAAGTGCAGGATGCCTGCGAGGATCTCGTACAGCGTCCAGCGGAACGGACCGTCCATGTCGATGAGCGCGAGAGCCTTTTCGGTCTTGCGCAGCCACGCGGCGTCGTCCATGCCGTCGATCTGCATCGCGCCCAGTTGGCCCGTGTAGTTGTACGTGTGGTTCGGGTCCAAGTGCAGCTTCTTCTGGTCGGCAGACGTGAGGCCCGCGAGCAGTTGGTAGAAAATGTGGTAGTTGCGCTCGCCCTCGGCAAACGAGACGACGCGGCTCTTCTCGAGGAGGTACGTTTCGCAGCGGCCGCCCTTGAGATGGCCGCGCGCATCAAACTGGAGCTGCGTGAACTTGCCAAACCGAGACGAATTGTCGTTGCGCGTCGTCTTGGCGTTCCCAAACGATTCGAGCAGTGGGTTGACGTCCACGACGCGCGCGATCGTCGAATCTTCGCGGCCGCCTGCGATGGTCGCGAGATGGTGCATGAGAATTTTCGTCGTCTCGGTCTTCCCGGCGCCGCTTTCGCCGCTCACGAGGATCGACTGGTTGCGCACGGCCGCGCCCCGGGCCATCATTTGTTTGTACGCGCTCGTGGACGTCGCGTACACGTGCGGCGCGAGGCTCTCGCGGGGGTTCTTGAGGTACTGCGTGTGCAGTTGCTCGCCGTAGAGCGCCGGGAGCCACTGGTACGGGTTCACAGCCACGACGATGTCGTTCGAGTACGTGTATGGCTGCGCGGCCTCGAACCGGCTTTTGAGGTTGTAGAGGATCGAGGGTTCGTTGAGGAAGCGCAGGTTGCGCATATCCTTTTCGCCTTCGTGGTGCACGATGGCCATGGGTAGCGAGTCGATCTCGGTCGCTTGCGGGCCTGCGATGGCGCGGATCGTTTCGGGGTCCTTCAGATCCACGTTGCGTGTCGTGCTGGGGTCGTGCGTGAGCTTGACGCGCACGTGTTTGCGACGCGTGTCGACCGAGTCAACCTCGGCCAGCACCCACGTCTCGGCCTCATCTGGGACGTAGCACAGCATGCCAGGCACGCACACGTTGGCGGTCTTGCCCTTCTTTGGGTCGACACCGCGGGCCTTTTGTTCGGCCTTGATGGCAGCCTGCGTACGCATGAAGGTCTGGCGCGCCGCCTCCTTGTCGAACGACCGCCGTTCATGCGAGACATACGTGAGGCGCTTCTGGACCCAAGTGAAAGAGCCAGACGAGCGGGCGCAGCGAAACGCCGGCTTGGCCTTCTTCACCACGACGACACGAGAAGGTGCAAAGGTCGCCGGTTTGGGTTTGTTGAATGCGCTGGGGGCTGTCGTGGTCATGAAAGCCAGAAGCTTGGACACGGGAGCGCCGCCGGTGGACGGAGCGGCGGCGGGCGTCGGGTGCTTGGCAAGGAAGCCGGCCAGTTTGTTGACGGGCTTCGGTGCTGCGGCGGCAGGAGGGGCGACAGGGGGCGCAAACGTCTTGGTGACTACCGGGGGCGGTGGACTGGGCTTGGGCGTCTGCAGTGGCACGTGGACTTTGGGTGACGACGGTGGCGTCATCATTTCGTCGTCATCGGTTTCGTCGGCCGGAGCCGCCGACGGCTTGGGTGTGTTTTGCATGAGCAATTTCGCGAGGTTTGATCGCGGGTCGTTTGATGTCTGTTTGACATAAGAGGGTACGGAGGGGACAGAAGGAGGTGCGCGCGCCGCCGTGTTGATCGAAAGAGGGGATTTCGAACTCGCTGCAATGGGAGATTGGGTAATGACAGGTGACAGAGCGGGGCTCCGCGCCGTCTTTTTCGGCGGCCCGCGCGGTTTGCTCAAATGGACGTTGACGGACTCGGCCGGCGCGGCTTCGATCGACGTTTGCCGCGGTCGCGATTCCACCGACTGCCTCCGGGATGGTGGGCGTGAATCCACGAGCGACTGCTTGCGCGACGGTGGTTGGGAGCCGACGGTCGACTGCTTCCGAGATGGCGGCGCGGAGATAATGACTGGCGGGGTGACGGGGGTGTTGGCCAAGAACGCCAGCATTTTGTTGGGGGAAGGTGCCGACGTGGGAATTGAGACGGGTTCCGGCGCTTTGGAGAGAAAGGCGGTCATCTTGTTGGGCGTGGCCACGGAGACGGGCGGCGAGTCGGCTTCGGGGATCTGTCGCATGAACTGGGCAAACTTCGACGACGACCGGTTCTCGCGCACAAAGAAGCTGTCGGCGATGTCTGTCACACACTCCTCGTCGTTGCTGTCGTCGTGGAGGTCCCCTAGATCCGAGTCATCATTGCTGGACCATCCGTCCGAGATGACGCTGTTGGATCGGCCGGAGCGGCGGCTCATGCTGGTGTAGCGCACGGACGCGCGGATTTCCTCTGCAAACATGTTGTAGAGCGCCGAGAGCGTGCGGAGGATGACATCGACGTCGTTCCCCCAGAGCAAGTCGTCCGCGGTGAACAAATCCTGTTCGGGGACCTCCATCCGCTGCGCCCACTGGAGAAAGGCAGTGATGTTCTCCTTGCAATGGAAGGTCGTCTTGAGCTTGTTGATACGGATCGCCGCGTTCAAGGAATTCGCGAGCTTGCACAGCGTCTGTCCATCCTTGAGCAGTGCGAGGAGGTCGCCGTCGAGGCGCATGTCCGTCGCTGCTTCAACCCATTCCTGGATGTGTTCGAGGCGGACGGCCATCTTCGCTAGATGCCGCAAATTGTTGCTTGCGCGGTCGAATCACAGGCGCGCTCTTTCTGAGCGTTTTTTACTTTCGGTAGGGGCAAGTCGAAGTCATGAAAACAGGTCCGTGTTTCATCAAGTGATTTGATTGGTCATATATTATCCAATAATATTTATTTAAGCTAAATAGAATAATATGATTGGTGCAAATAGGGAGAAAATCACTTAGAACGACCAATGATCAGTGACTTTATTTCACCCTGGAAACACGCACCAAGTGTCATTACAATGGCGTTACACATGGAGGCCGACAAGGGAAGAGACGGGCGAAAGCGAACCAATCGACGGCCGGCCGCGTCAAAATGGAGACGGCGGCGATCTCCTTATCTCCGCCGCGGATTCTAAGAATACGATGTCGCTGCCAATGCTTCCAGCACGCGCAAAGAAGGAGGATCACATGACATCTGATGGATGCACCATGCGAGAGAGGAAGTGGAGCGGCGCCGTCACACGCGCACTCTCATGAGTCAGGCAATGAGAGAGTTGCCTGCTGTGAGAGGCGTCCTTCTGTCGCGGCGGACTCGTCCTGTCGCATTGGCCCCATCTCCATATCGCACTCTCTCACCTTCTTCTGGCTTTGATGGCGAGACCGCCGCCCTGGCACCATCTTCCGCCCCCATTTGCGCAATAAGAGTTCTCGACGTCGTGCCTGCAAGATTTCATACGCTCTCTCACAGGCTGGCAAGATATAAAATCTACAAATCAACTTGGACAAATCTACAAAATAATTATGCGTAAATTTGACGTCAAGTGTTTCAGCAGCTCCGTCGGAATACGTCAAATCTCAAGCAAACTTCGCGTCTACTTGGAGCAATGGACAAAGCGAATGGCGCGGATGAGATCTGGATCGATGGCGTTCTGCGGCTGAGCGAGTGCCCGTACCTTATTTTCCCTTCTCTCTTTGATCATGTCGAGCTTTGTTCGCAGCTGGGCCTGTGTCTTAGCCACCTTCCCCCGCACCCACTCGTCCTCGTTGACTTCCTTCTTCTGCGGCTCGCTTCGGGTCTCCCCTGACGACGCCTTGGCCATCCGCAGCGCGCTCACTTGTTCCTCGTGCCGCTTCAGGGCCCGCTCACGTACGTTCTTCTTTGCTGCGGCCTTCCGCCGTTCCCTCTCCACCTGCTTCCGCACATCCACCATCCACTTCCGCACTTGTCTGCCCCGCCACCTCGCTTGCAGCTTTATGATGGCAACCATCAATAGGCGCCGCCGCTCCTTCTCTACTTGGCGCTGTGCTCGCTTAGCTTCCCGCTTCTCTGCTGCCACGACGAACTGCAGCAGCTCCGCCTCGAGCGCTAGCTTCTTTTCGGCTATTTCTCATGCTTTATCACCCCAACATGCGAAGGCATGTTACCTTTCTCGGCCAAATCCTTTTCCACGGCAGCAGCTGACGTCCATGAGACTGAGAAGCCACTTTGAGTGGCAGGTGTCTTCTTCTCTCTCGCGGTGCCTTCTGTGATCCTCAACGCAAGGACCCCTCGACCGCCAACCAAAACCAGCTTCTGGTCGCCACGCAGGTGCCCGAGTTCGCCTCTTCCAAGGAGCTCGACTTGGTGTGGTCGGACGCAGCAGAGAAGGACGTGGATGACAATGTTATTGGTGACTTGGAGAGGCACTTCCATGAGCTGTTGGTCGCTGTCTGTCCAGGCAATGGTGCGTCGGGAAGACCACTCGCCCTGCGCCATGCGCTCCTCCGAGCCCATGCGCAGGACAGCCAAAGGGTAGCCATCGCTGGCTGCATCGAACGAGAGCTCTGCCGATGTGAGCTCAACGCGGAGGCAAGACATGAGCGTGAGGCGTTTCAAGGTCTGAAACCGAAACGAGGCGAATGCTTGAACAAGAAGAATCATGATCTATTCCTCAACTCTCATGGAATAGAGTTGAGTCCATGTCACTGATACAGACTTCTCTCTCGAAATGGCCCCAAAGCTCTCGATACTGTCCGAGGCTGTCCAAATGACACTGCCGCTGGAAGTCACAACGCGCTTGAGCCCTCCAAATGTCCGGTCGGTATCGCGCTGCAGCATCCACTGCGCGAACTCTCGGAGCGCCGCGCCTTGGGCGTGGGTCACACTCGAGTGTGTTACCACAGCTTGAGCAGCTTCGTGGGTCAACCTGCTTGGCGATTCTTGCTCCTTGGTCTCCTTGTACGTCGTCGCTGGTTCTGGTAAAACCCACTTGTCCAGCCACCCTTGCATGTCTTTGACGTCCTCGACGCCAGTTTGCAACCACTTGAGACCAGCTTCAACACACGCCAGCGCAGAGCCCCAAAACGACGTGTCGTTGCGACGTATCTCGATCGGGTAGACTGGGTCGTTCTCACGAGCGACGATCTTGCCACTGCCTTCGTCGACCAAGTACAAATACATGGGCTCGCCACCATCTATCTGCCCCAATGCCTTGGTGAGGTCAGTTGCGACTCGGAGGGCGCTCGTCAGTGAAGATTCGTTGGCCAATGTCGAGAAGGCTGTCGCGAGGGCAGTGACAGTGGGTGCTAACTCTTCAATGAAGGCAAAGACGTCATCAATTGGCCAAATTGCAAGGAAATTCAGTTTGGCCGGCAGCACTACAAATGACGTCGGTGCGACAATGTCACCAGCATCTAGCAGCCCCCGCATCACAGCTTGTGTTGACTGCTCCAAATGGTCGGACAATTGGACGTGGCTTGAACGCTGCAAAGCTTGCGTCTCGTATTGTAGAGCAGCAGTGTCGTCAAGGAGACTTTTGAAGTGGATATTTTCTTCGGTCGTTGCCTGAATTTGCTTGTGAATTTCTGCGAATCTCTTCTCGGGGGTGAAATACCAGTGCTCGAGGACACCCTTGGCACTGATTCGCCCCAGTGGGTTTCTGACCAAAAGCTTTTTCACCAAATCTTGGGCTGCTTCGTCAGGAATGTTGGTTTCAATGCGCTTCCAAAGTGCCTCGTCGGTCCATTCTGCTGCCATCTTGATGCGATCCAAAACCACATCTTGGTTGATGTCTGTAGAAACAAGCTCTTCGTTGCAGTGCATCTGGTAGATCAGACACCCAAGCGACCACATGTCCACTGCAGGCGTCGCAGCCACCAATTCATACGGCAACAAACTTACACCCATTTCAGGGCGAAACGATTTCACGACAATCTTCTTCTTGGGTTTGATTTTGTTCCAAACCATCTTGTCTTCGCGGTAATCTGCCCAGTATGATTCATACGCTGCCACTTCGTCAGTGGAATTCAATTCGTGAAAAAGTTCTACGCCCAACGTTATTGAACAATTGACATCGAAAATTTAAATAGTACCTGGTGGGAGGATACCGGAGCTAAATTTTGCTCCGATCGACTGGCCCACTCGAGTCGTTGCGTCAAAGTCGATCAATTTGAACTTGTTTTCGACACGTAAAATGTTCAATTTCTTCAAATCGCCATGGACTAGATTTCGTTTGTGCAAATGAGCAAGTGTTGTGGCTACTTCGTGTACAATGGCTTTGATTTTCATTTCTGATGGTCGATTTCTCAAGTGAATGTCCTCAAGGCTACGATCGGCAGCAGGCATGACCAGTAAATGGCGGTAGGATGACATATTCATGTCGTCGTTGATGGTCAAATGGGCCACGCAAGCTTGAAAGGTTGCTTCGTCCACCGATGGAAGACATTGCAAGGCGAAATCATCGCTCATAAGGCTCGGATTTTTCAATTCTCGATTGTACTCGCTTTCGTGCATCATGAATTTGAGCGCCACTTTGATTCGCCCGCCAAAGTATTTGATCCCATATTTGAGAAATTCGTCCTTGGAAATTTGTCCGCTGTTGTCTGAATCCCACAAGCGAAACTCCATCTCCCATGCCTCCTTTGCTCGCAAGTGCTACAGTCGGGGTTAATATTCAACCTGTCTTGTCCTCGTACCTTCTTTTGCGTAGCAGCCGTGCGCTCCGCAGTGAGACGGCCCAGTAACTGGCTGCATTTCACAAATCCATCCTGTGTGAGCTCGCCATTCTTGGCATTTTCGTCAAACACTTGTTCGCACAAGCCGTGGTCGTAGGCCATGACAACCACGGCTGTGTTGCTCACGTGGACAGGCGGGCCGTGGAAGAGTTTATATCGAGAACAAAAATAAAGTTGGCTGTGCAAATAGCTGCGCGTCGTCGCATCGGTGATGTCGATGGCTTTGCGGCCATCTTGGTCGGTGGCAAATGCCAATTCTTGACAAATGTATGTCGGTGCAAATTGTAAGGATGCGTAGATCGAGGAGCAAAATCTTGAGGGCCGATTCTTTTGTAAAGTGGGAGGCGTAGAGACGAAGCAATTCGATTCCTTCCTGCGCACGGAACGAGTGAATCATGTGTGCTGACGGGGGTTGGTACTGCTGGATCGAACGTCGTGATTGAGACGATGAATTCATTGACCGCGTTGTATTGTTCAGCCTCCAACGCGAGATCGATGGGCCGCAAGCCATCCTGCGAAAGAGGAGAAATCGTGATTGGATTCGTGGCAAGAGGTCGATTACGTAGTTGCGAAGACTGTCGTGAATGTCTGGGACCTTGAGTAGAGTTTGAATAATGGCAGAGTGGCTTCCGCAAGATGCATAGTGGAGCGCCGTATCGCCTGCCTACACCGACGTCAGATCAAAGACATCATCACCAATCGCTCGCACCAACGATTGCCAGTTAATGTGGAGGCGTACTGCGGGCTGAGTCAATAGAAGTTTGACGACGTCAACGGAGTCAAAACCGCAGGCCAACCCCAATACCATATCGCCCTCCTGCACCATGTCCATCAAAGTACACCAACGTTCACCAACTTCGTCAGTCAATGTAAAGTCAATGTCTGGCACTTGGAGCAGCCGCTCGACAATGTAGGCGGGGCCGCCACAGACTGCGTGAGCCAGTGCCGAACGTCCATACTGGTCGCGTTCAGTCCCAAATTTTTCAAGCGATGTCTACCTCGCCCCTCTCGTTTAGTGTTTGGAGGAAATCTTGCCGCGTCAAAATCGCATCAACGATCTCGAGATCCGTGGTTTGGCAAGCCAACATCAACGCGGTGTTTCCGTTCTGGTCATTGGATTTTCAATGAATCATCCCTGCATTTGGATACCTCATCCTTGGCGTAGACGTCAATTGCGCCCAATTGGAGCAAAGCAAGGACAGCACGGCCTTGCCCATTTTTCAACGCTTGGATCAGAGCCTTCCCAGCCTGTTGCAGGATTGAGACACATGACGCAAGAATTTATTCTCACCTCTTCTGGTGTATGAGTCTCCATGACCTGCAATAGTTATAGTCGACAAAGGAGGTTTGATCTAGTACTCACTTGGAGACCGACTTGGTCGCGTGCCGAGAGGAGTTTTTCGATGGCCGAATACCCCTGCTCGACAGCACACTTGAATGCCGTGGAATTGTTCTAGACAAAATTTAGCTCGCGTCCCATGAGCTTCCATACGTAGTCCTGGATGGTCAAGTCCACGTGGCCGATCAACGCCCGAACGGAATCCTCTTTTCCGTGGTTGACAGCCCAATGCATTGCTGTTTGGTCCCACTACAACTGCGTAAGAAGTGTTTATCACGTTCGAATGGTACACAGTCGAGTCCATTCGCATCCAATAATCCGTGATCCAGCATAAAGTGCACGACGTCTGCATGACCAAGTCCACTGGCCACATGCAACGGTGTCCGATTCATCTAATGGCAATCATTTTCAATAGTTGATGGATTTTTGAATGATAGACGCTTACCGCGTCCTTGAGGTTGTGTCGCGTGCCAGGATACGCCACGAGAGACTGGACAACGACAAGACTTCCTCCCTCGGCGGCGTAGTGCATTGCGGTTTGATTTTCCTGAGAAAGTCCATGCTGAAGAGAATAACCGATGTGATGTAGATGTACCTTCCCAGGCTGGTCAACGGCCGCGACGTCCAATTTCGCCAAGAGTTCGTCGACAACAGAAGAGAGCCCTGCCTTGGATGCCATCATAAGAGGCGTGTCGCCGTCCTGTTCAATATATAAAATAAGTTTTGGTGGACGCACGTTACTCCATCACACTTGTTCAAATCCGTGCCTGGATGCCGCAACAGTCGCAGGGCGATGTCTTCAAAGCCACGTTCACAAGCCAAATTGAGTGCTGTGAACCCATGCTAGAGAAAGAAACCAACTAATGAACAGAAGGGATGGGGCCAAACTGACCCCGTTGGCAAGATTCACATCAATGTGAGGCTGTTGGAGTAGAAATGCTATGACGTCATCACAACCAAAATGAGCGGCACAGAGGAGCGGCGAGTATTCCCGCTGGAGGAATTGACAGCTCAGATATGATGACGAGAGAAGCGCACCATATCGTTAGCGTTGATACCGATGTGGCTCAGTGCATTCAATGTAGCTCGGGGTCTTTCTTCGACCAAGCGACGCGTATTATAAGCTTTATTGTACCGTCACTGTTTCGACGATCCAAAGCGTGTGTCGGAGGGGCCGAGCCAAAGAGTTCATTGGAAATGATTTTTCAGTGATAAGGAAGCTGCTTCATTCACGTGGGTCTTGTCTTTGATTTCCTTTGATTCGAAATTTTTATCGAATGATGGAGTCAGACTGAAATTCAAGCAGACTCGAATCGCGGAATTAATTTGATGTAAAATCACATCAAAATCCATGATTCTGTTGGCGACCAGTAAATTGTTGTCGCAGTGGGCTTCAACCGATGCGTGTACACCATTGAACAGTGAATGAAGTCGATCCAGAGCTGTGACTTTTCCCGACATATCACGAATTGGGCGTCAAAGCATTAGTAGTGTGGTCGTGAACCCGTAGAGGGGCCATGTCAGTGCGGTCGTAAGGACAGTCAATCGTGCTGTATATTTGTGTCAATCGCGACGAGGTAGCTTGGTCTTAGCCGCCGCTCTGAGCAAGAGGAGGAGGGCCTTAGTGGAATTCGTCTTGCGGCAACGACAAACCAGTGAACGTACTTGATTCGAGGTTCATGGGAGGGAGGAGTTGATTGGGCCGCCCGAGAAGGCCAGGCAGCGTGACTGTGATTTCGTCGAGTCTCTTGATTTGATGCCAGAGCTGTGCACGCGCCTAATGGCACCTAGAACTCTTAAATGGGTTTTTAGCCATCCAAACGAGCCTTCTCTCAGTGGAAATATGCATCCATATGAATCTGTAGACAATATTGATGTCACGTCGAGCCCAAACAACGACAAGGTGAACACACGCAAAATGTCGTTGCTATCAACGACCGATTAAAGGGACGATATTTTCGTGCAATTTTGTCTCTCTATTCGAGAGGGCAAAAAAATGCCTGATAATGAGTGGATGATAAGACATGTTTTAGAAGTGCAATACACATATAATAGACGTTGGGATATTGTGCTTATCTCGCGGTTTATGTAATAGCTTCAATGTCAACTACGAAGTGCAAGGCCGGGCCGGGCATACCTCTTTCGGCGAAGCAGCCTTGATGCTGTCGATACTATCTGAGGATGTCCACAACACAGTGCCATTGGAGGTGATGACGCGCTTGAGGCCACCGAACGTCCGTTCGCAGTCATGCTGCAGCATCCACTGAGTAAACTCTCGAAGCGCCGCGCCTTGGACGTGGGTCACAGTGGGACGCTCCGACGCTGTTTGAACAACGTTTGGTAGTCCATCATTGTCTGTAGCTGGCTCCTCTGTGGTCTCCTTGACTGACTCGCTGTCGTTGGTACGTTCTCCCGATGATACGCAAGAGTCCAGCCACTCTTGCGCTCCTTCAACTCCTTCGAGGCCCTTTTGCAGCCATTCGAAGCCAGATT
>VJMH01005426.1:14237-38011 GCA_009835185.1 Aphanomyces stellatus | reverse complement strand
AAAATGAAGGGTATGACCTCTATAAACGTATATTCGACTGGATATTATCGTTTTTGACAAGTATCCATTTCTAAAGGTATCTGATTTTAGGGAATTCAGGGACGACACGCAAACGCACGAAAGCTGAGATTGAAGCCGCAATCAAGGAAGTCGACCACCAAAATCGACAAACCCTCCGCTCGCTTGAAGCACACTCAAAGATCCCAAAGACGACACTCCTCAACCACATGAAGGAGTCGAACCTCAAGGCCAAGTCCAGTTACTCCAAGCCCATGCTCTCAGATGACAACAAGGACGACAGAATGAGGTTCGCGTCGAGCTTTCTTCGGCCTCAGTCGAATGGAACCCATTTGTTTGCACCCATGCACGAGTACGTGCATGTGGACGAAAAATGGTTCTTTTTGACTAAGGCCAAGAAAAAGTTCTATGTCTACGAAGACGAGACGTTGGCCCTCCGTGCAGTCAAGAACAAGAAGTTCATTACAAAAGTAATGTTTTTGGCCGCCGTTGCTCGCCCGCGGTATGATCCACATCGGCGCCGCGAATTCGATGGCAAGATTGGCATCTGGCCTTTTGTCCATCGAACTCCTGCCAAGCGAACAAGCAAGAACCGCGTCGAGGACACCGTTGAGACGAAGCCTCAGAATGTCGACTCTCGTGCTTATTTCAACATGATGCTGAACAACGTCGTGCCCGCTATCCAAGCCAAATTTCCTCTGCAGGATTTACGATCTGGTGTTATGTTGCAGCAAGACAACGCCAGTCCCCACAAGATTGTGTCCAATGACATTCTTCGCCACAACGGGATTGAAGGAATCGGGGTCATTGAACAGCCGCCAAATAGTCCAGACTACAACGTTTTAGATTTAGGTTTCTTTAACTCTATTCAAAGCCTACAGCATCAAAAGAGCACTAAGACAATAGAAGAGCTCATTGATGCTGTAGAACGTGCTTTTGTTGAATTGCCTAATGCCAATCTGTCGAAGACATTCATTACTTTGCAAAAAGTTCTTGAAAAGTCTCTTGACATTCACGGGGGGAATACTTATAAGTTCCCCCACATGAGTAAGGACGCCAATATTAAAGACCTGGCATCTTACAATGTCGAATGTGATCCGGAGGTGTTGGTGTCTGCGTTGAGCCACATGAGTTCTCTTATTTGAGTTCCTGTAGTAATAAAATGATTTTGCATTATATTTGGCGCCAACTTTATGGCGTCTTGGAGTTCAATACAAAACCCAATATATTGATAATGCCATTCCCATACTATAATCAAGTCAAAACAATGGGACATCTCTTCTGGACCAGAGTAGTATCGCAGGTTAAGGCTCCAATCTGATTGGTTCAAACATCAACATTCTTTTGGCCAAGATGGCAAGGAAACAATACGTTTGGAATGTTGTGGTTGATGGCCAAGGAGAACCATCGTCAGCAGAATTAGTGGAGATCTCTTCCGAAAGTGTTACTGCGAAGTTCAAGAAGCCCGTGAAATCGGAGAACCCGATCACGTTGGCTTCAATTGACGCAAATAGTCTTCAAGTCTATGCCAACAAGGACGCAAATGACAGAAATGAAGCTCTTGGTGGGGATGAAAAGATTGAAGACCATGGTAAATTGTGGACGCATCCTCTTTTGGTGGCTCTACCTACATCACAGATTTTACAAGTTCAATCAAGTCAGCCCTCTCGTGGTGTTGTTTGCAATTTGTTGCCATTTTCCGATGGAATCAATCGTTTGGGCATCGGCAAGCACTTTTGGACAGAATGCATAATTGGATTACTCATGAGGAGGGAAGAAACCGATTCTTACTGCTGAATTCCCCTGCAGCTTCTGGCAAAACATCGTTGTGGGTCTTGTTTCAGCACAAGTACCGGATTTTTAATCTTTTTCATAAGTTACATGGATTTGCCAACAACTGTCGTCCGTAAGATTTTGCACCACATGTATCACATTAAATATTCTAATTAACAGAGTACAACAATCTATTTGTATAATTATTTTTCACAGTAACGTCAGTAAAGCATTATTTTACTGTGAGGAATCATAAACACATTCCCGCGGAGGGACCTGGTTGGAAAATGTTGTACCTTAAAGCTCAGAAAAATTAACCACCCCCAAAAGTCACAAATACAGACGACGAGGGATTTCAAGGGACACTTGATTCTTCGAATTCAAACGAAATCGAGATATGACTGGCTAACGTCCTTCGAAATACGAGAATTATCCTAGCAAACCAAATAACAGCATTCCAATTTCAAACGTCGGGAGTATTTTAAATCAAAGGGGATCAATTGCCAAGTCAACTTCACCTAAAACGACACTCGAAGGACAAATACGAGTATAAACTATGGCAACATATTGAATCTTACAAGCAAAATGCCAAGACAATCGCATTTTTGACCGTAAAAAACGCCAAATCGACCATAAAAACAATATAAAATGTAAAAAATGGGTAAAACAGACGACAAATTCATGAACAGGGTTTTATTAGTTTAAACGTGTTTTATAGCGGCGCATATAAATCGATGGAAAGGTTTAATCGACACTCCAGCTCAAAGACGTTCAATCAATCACCACCATACAAGACAACATATATTTCTAGGGAGGAATTGCCTGAGCAAAGCTCTGACTAATTTCCTGTGTGCCCAGCACGTTGTACCATGACAATCCGCTTGTGCCGTCATGAAGGGTTTTTTAATCCATTCTAAACTAAATCTACAATTTTAAATGGATTCAAAATCATCGCCTTTGGTGTTTTGAATTTCACAAACCACATCGCGACAATTGCATCACATTCACGCGGCATGAATATTGTGATGATGCAATTGCATATACCGGTCGAAGCGGGATGTGCCAAAGCGCCGCGAGGGATGCCAATTCGAGAAGTAGTCGGAATAGTCGATGCAGTAGTAGGTACGATCAAGATGGCGGGACAATAACGACACAGTATTAGTCTACGATACTGCTTCGTTCGCCAAGTCCAGCCAAGAATTCTCTGACGCGGGCAATGAAGGACACTTGCTTTGGCAGCCTGGACGCTGGGAACGGCGTCACATCCTGGAAGGGCGGGATTGTTCTGCAAATGGCGCAAAACGGGTAGCCACTTTCGTAGTTTGGCCGGGGACACCACTCGCATGGTCCGCTGTCGGGCGTGGGCACCTGGCGCGGGAAGTCAGGAAACGGTGCCATTGCGCTGCACGTCGCACAGCATATAAAATGAGCGTCGGCATCCCACGGAGCCCGATAGCCCCGCGTGTGACGGCGGCAATGGAAACAGGAATACATCTTGAGTTGCATCGAACACGGCTCTTTGGACACTGAGGCGATGGGATGCACTTGCCTGCGATGTAAAGGAACGACGGCGGACACTGACGACGACTTCTATCATGTATGTACGAGTCCGTGTTGGAGTTGCATCCTTGTGTTATGTGACGACGTCAATGTGGCACAAGCTTTACTCGTTTTGACGGACTCTACACGCCATTCACCACATACTTCCACCAAAGATTTTGCAACGTGAGACAAGCGATGCCTACTTTTGATGTCATGTCATACGCACGTGGCCGACAACTGGTGCTACGAAGGAAGTTGATCACCGTATCTCGAATGCAACACTTCGAAAGTCGGTGACATTCGCAGCATGGAGGTTGTTGAGTGACTCAACGCTCACCTCGGGCCATGTACTGACTTGCTAGTTCGACTCGTATTTGGTGTATTGGACAAACAACTTTTGAGCCATCGACCGAGCCAAGGCACTGTCGCGCCCATGCACGACCCTTTGACATGGCAGTCCACGAGCTGTGTACGATAAATTAACGTTAGGAAATTGCCACCTACTCGAGGGCACCAAAATGCCGCCACAGAAGTAGCACCAACTCTGGAAAACACGCAGTCACGACGTCGCCCACCAAGAGCACCTTTTGCGCCATCGTCGTCGGCATGTGGTGGCTTGTGCCCAAAGCCTGCCACACACTGGGCGGTTGTTCGCCTGCGTGTTGCTTCAAATTGCGCACCCATCGCACGAGATCCAACGTCGACGACGTGTCATAGTGGCGGTAGCGATGCACATCAAGTCCAGGCGGGAGCTTGGCTTGCCACCCCGCAGCGTACGGCAATCGGACCGCTTGGAAGTCGAGCGTCATGTCGTTGGCCGTGGCTTCAATGTACGCGAGCTTGGTGTCGGTCGTCCAAAAGTACGGATGCAGCGCGACGACGTCCAGCGCCGGGCGCGCCGCGGGATCGACGTCGGTCATGCGGTCCAAGAGGTCGATGGCGTCGGGTGGTAGCTGGCCATGGGTCGAGTTGTCCAAGGCAAACGCAAGGCACTGCCCAAGGTCGTAAATGTCGTCGGCAAACGCTGCGGCGGCGGCGTGGCCCCAACGAACGGTTGACCCGAGCAACAATTTGGTCCGGTGCGCCGCGTCGATGAAAAACGACTCGGGCGTGAGCGCGCCGTGGACGCGCCCGTGGTGGTGCAGGAACGCGACGGCCGCGACGGCGTCCCGCGCCATGGCAAGGGATTGCGACGACGATGACTGCCTTTCAGTAGCGAGCAGCGCGGTCCACGTGCAGCGGCAATGTTCGTGGACGAGGTAGAGGTACGTTTCGTCTTCCTCGCAGTCGACGTAGCGAAGCAGCGCGCGGCCATCGACCGCCGCCGACGATGTCGACCAGTCGAGACGGACGAGTTGTTGGCTCAGTTGCCGCATGACGTACCCGTCGGCTTTGCGCGTGCGGCGGACGAGGACGACGCCCCAATCGGCATGCGTTCCGTGGAAGACATCGTCGATCGAGGAAAGCGGCGAGTCCAGATCGACACTTAGCACGGCGTTGATGGGGGTTGACGTGGCATTGCCGCGGGCGTCCACTGGCATGGCAGGGATCACGGGTGCCTCGTCCTCCTTCGTCATCAAACTTGGATTCGATCGTGGAGTGGACTTGGTGCCGTCTTCGAGGCTAGCGCGCATCATGTCGGCGGCCAGTCGATCGTGAATGTTGTGGCAGACAGCCATGAGATCGGCGCGACCGTGCGTCTTGGCCGCTTGGAACGCGGCTTGTTGGATGGCATGCGATGGCAGATGCGAGTAGAGCCATGCAAAGAGCTTGGGCGATGCATGGCGCGCCGCAAATGTGACATCGACCAACGCGAGTGCATCGTCTGGACAGCAATCCACGAGCAGCTCGAGACCTTCGAGCCACTGCGTGCCAATGACGACGTGCAGAACGTTGCATCCTTCGGCGTCGACGGCCAAGATGTCGGCGCCATGGGCGAGGAGAACGCGGCAGATGGCGACATGGCGCAATGTGGCCGCCGTGTGCAAGAGCGAGTCGCCGCCAGCATGTTCGTGGAGATGGCGACCCGCGTGGGGAAGCGTGACGAGCCATTCGAGTATGTCGAGGCGCTGGCCTTCGACGGCCAACGCAAACGACTTGGTCGTGGGCGCGAGCGACGTGTTGGCAACGAGCCACTGGGCAAGGTCAATGTGGCCGTAAAAGCACGCCGTGTCGAGGGCATCCCATTTCTGCGCGTTCTGCGCGAGGACGGCGGCGGGTGGAAGGCGCGGCACGAGGAACTGGACGAGCAAGAGATGGCCTTCCGTGGCCGCGAGATGGAGACACGTGTCGCGGCGGTTGGTGGTCGCGGCAAGCGAGAGCTTGGTCGAGGACGACGACGCGAGGAGGAAGCGCAGCATGGCGAGCTGGTTGGCTTCCGTCGCGACATGTAGCGCATTGTAGAGGTACTCGTCGGTCGCGTGCCACGGAAAGGAAGCATGACCGACATTGGCGGCAAAGGTTTCCAGGCACGCGACGTCGCCGCGCCGGACGAGCGCCAAGTACATGGCGCGGACGGCGTCTTGGGAATTCCAGCCCTCAAAGCCGAAAATGAGACTCGAGTCGGGATGGAGGTCGTCGTCATCGGAGTCGTCGTCGGAGTCCATGCAGTAGATGCCGACGCCATGCTGTTCGAGCCACTCGACGACCGCCATGTGTCCTTGGAAGGCCGCGAGATGGAGTGCGTTGTCCCCGTGTCGATTCACACGGTCCAGGTCAAAGTTTCCGCGTGCGTGGAGCGCCTGGACGAGCTTCAGATGCCCACTCGAGGCTGCTAACATGAGCGCATTGTTGCCGTCGCTGTCACAAATGTCCTGCGCGGCGGTAGTCGTGGAGATGGGGGGAGTCTTGGGCGACTCGTCATGACGACGAAGGACGGCGTCGTCGAGGACATGCATGTTCCCGGCGCGGCACTGCCCCAGGAATCTCGCGTGCTCCACGGCTGTCCTAGTGGCATGCTCATCGCCTTGGTTCTTCGTTGCGGATGCCCCATTGTCCCGAATGAGGTCGACCTTGAGACGCCGCTTCTGCCGCCGCGCCATTGCCAAGGCATGTGGTACAATGGACTCCGGCGCTCATTCCTCCATTGCGCTCTCTCATTGGTGGATTCATTATCCGACAGCAATCACCCGTATCCGGAATCCTAGCATTAAAAAAAAGCGACCAAGAGAGAAGCTTTTCACAACAATATGCTGCACCCGTGGACGCTTGTGAGTGCGCTGCGCCGCCCCGCGCGTCTTTTGGACCGCGTGACGTCCGCGCATCATAAGTACCTGGATCACGTCTGCGCGGCCCTGACTCACCACCCTCTCTTCTTTCCCCAGGGCTTCTTCAGCGACGGATGGGGCGACGTCCACATTCCGTCGATCTTGGAGAAGCGGGTCCAGGACAAGGACAAGTACTACATCCATCCGATCGAGTCCTTGGAGTTGACAATGTTGCCGCCGCCCCGTCAGCGCAAGTCGAAGGATGGCAAAGCACCCGAGCAGCTCGCCATGATCGCAGGGCGGTTCAACACAACGCTCCGCGACGGCGACCTTCTCCTGCCGCCCGAAAGTCAACGGGCCTACTTTGAACTCGTGCTACCAGAAGCTATGCTCGATCGCTCCTTTGTCTCCATCAACGGTCGCGGCAGGTCCCTCGTCATCTTGTTGCCGGGCACGGGAGAACACGGATGTGTGCATCGCCGACGGAATCTCGCCGAGCCGCTTGCGCGCACCGGGATCGCGGCACTGGTCTTGGAAGGCTCGTTCTACGGCCAACGCAAACCCGCCAAGCAAAAGGGGTCCAAATTGCGTCGGTACGTGTCTCCCAAAGTCGATGACCCCACCCCGATCGTTCTAGTGTGAGCGACTTGCCCATCTTGGGCATGACGACAATCGAAGAAACGAAGTCGCTGCTCTTGTGGTTCAAGGAACACTATCATTTTGATCATGTCGTCGTGGCAGGTTGTCCTCTATCGTCCACAGCACCTTTGACACAATCCTCATGCAGACACATCGTCGTTGTGTTCTAGGGGGCAGCATGGGCGGGCTACATGCCGCCATGGCCGCGTCGCTCTGTCCTTTTGACGTCGGCGTGTCATCGTGGATCGCACCGCCGTCTGCCGTCCCGGCCTTCACACATGGTCTTCTCTCGCTCTCGTGCAACTGGAAGTCGCTCCATGAACGAGACGACCTCGCTGCGATCGACCACTTGCTGGCCAACCACGTCAAGCATTACTCGTCGGTCGGGGCACAAGACGAGGTAGATGGACACGTCCGTCGTTGTCGTCAACCTCATGCCATGACTAGCCTGCCTCCGTGCTGTCGACGGCCAAGACGGCCAAGGAGAAGCAAGCGGCGATGGCGGCGCAAGTGAAGAAGCGCCTCGCGGCCTTCTTGTCCATCACAGACATTGAAAACTTTCCCAAACCGCGGCGCCCTGACGCGGTCATTTTTTCCCAGGCCACGGAAGACCAATACATTGGCGAGAATGCCCAGCAATGGGAGGTACACGTTGGATGGCAACAATGGTGAGTGTCTCATGGACAAAGTAGACGTTGCGCACCCGATGGCCTGGCGCGCAGTTTCGCCGCGTCACGGCCGGCCATGTGAGTGGCCTCTTGTTTGAAACGGAATCGTTTCTCGCAACGATTCACGACGTGCTCGCTGTGTTGCGGCAACCTCCAATGACCACATTGAGCCAGCAATCCCCGCAAGACAATCCATAGCCACCACATGAATGTTGAGTCTCGTTATTTTCTCGTCGGGTGGCTGTGTATGTACTGAATGTCCTGGGGCAACCAGTCTTGGAGGATCGTTGTCACGTAGCGATGCATTTCGATGCGCACTGGCCAGAGGGATGAGTCGCGTGGTGATGATGGCATTGTCGTACCGCTGCGGCTCTGCATGTCGCGCTTGTCCATGTCGGCGAGGATGATCTGGCAGTCAAAGCGTGTGGCATGGATGAGTGTCTGCATGATGAATTGCCTTCGAATGGTATGCGTCGACTGCAACACGCCCGCGACGAGCGCCGTCGAAAACTCGCGCAGGGTCTGTGTGCCAAAGACGCGGTTCAACATCACGATCCACGTGAGCATGCCCATTTGAACTTGACGGCGTGCCAGCATGAGCCTCACGATGAGCGGCTACGTGTGAAATGACGACAGTCGCGCCGGAGATGACGACGTACTGCGTATTGGATCAAGAATTTGGCAGCGTCTCTTGATTCGGCGGGTGTTGGCTTCAACTGCATCGTCCTCTCTTCAAGCAAGCGGATCTGGTTCTTGACGTACCACACAGTCACGAGCTGGTTCTTGTGATGAAGACGCTCGAGCTTCCGAAGCTCGTCATAGAACCCCGCTGTCATCATGATGGCAGAAGTGCGAGAATGTGCCGGAGATTGCACAAGATCGCAAGGGTCCACAGCGCGCCGTGATTGGCTGGCTCTGTCGTCGTGATTAAATGCCGAGAACGAGCGAGCGATACAACGAGCAAGACAAGGAACGGGGATTATTTTACATCGAATAAACCAGATGCAAAATTAATGCCTGGCGATTGTATGGGTTGTGGTCGAAGTATTTAAAGTTGCAATCTGGCACGTGGATTGGCTCATGTGAATCTTTTCCAGCCAATGGCATGCCGTGATGATAATTGGAAACGGTGCTTTTGACACTCCGCCAAAGGAAAGAACAAAGATGGCGTCCATGACAGGCTTGAGCGCGTTCTTGACGGCAACGGGGGCCTTGCCCCCTGCCGGCATGCCGTCGAATATCATCTCCGAACGCAAGACGATCCTCTCGGCGTTCGAGACGCTTGACCTCGAGCTCCAGAAGGGACCGAACGGCGAGATGGTTGTCAAGTCGTCGGCACGTGATTTGATGGACCAGCGCAAGCATGAGAAGGCACAAGAAGCGCTGTATGAACAAAAGGCTGAGTTGGCCAAGCAAGCGCAACCCAAGAAGCCCGTCGTGGAGACGGCGCTCACGCAGGCCATGGCGTCGTTCGCCTCGGAAACCGATGAATTCTACGTCCCCAAGGCCGCCGGTCCCACACAGACCAAGAAGGGTGGCCGCAACGTCTCGAGTCGCGCCCGCCACCGCCAAGAGATGAACAAGGAGAAGATGGAAAATTACTCAAACAAGGTCAAGACCAAGTCGTCCATGCAGGTGAAGCGACTGGAGCGCAAGGAAAAATACAAGCGTGTCTACTAAGACAGCGACGGCCGGGTGGTATCGCGGCATATTAGAACTTATATTATATCCCTAAATACATTGCGAGATGCGACTAAATCAAGTGGCGAGCGGCGGACGATGCAACGAAAGGCCATGACAAACATGTTGAGAGTGAGACACTATTGTGGACGATGAGGCAAGGGTGACTCCAACGCCAGCATGGGAATCCCAACATCCTCCTCGATGCATGAAGCGTACGGCTATCGGCTTCTGCATGTTGTGAGGAAGTAAATGTCGACTTCTTCCTGCTGCTGGTCACGTGCAAAGATTCAAGTTGATTTATTATATGATAGGGGTGAACCTCTATATATCAATGTTTCAGAGTATTAATATTTAGAATATTAAAATTATGCAGTCCATGTGGGTTCGGCCAGCAAGGTCTTTTTTTTGACACGATGTTTGGGTCTTGGAGGTACGTCCCCGCTGCCGCCGCCGCGCCGCTCTCGTCGTTGCCTGAAAGGAGGTCATCGTAGCAAAGCATTGTCCAAGGGGCTATCCTCCCACAGGTATGGTCTACTCCCTAATGCCCTGCCATGGAACCAACCTCGTCTGTAGCGGTGCGCCGCTCGTGGCATTCGTCGCGTGCTCGTCCGTCTTTGGTGGGGTCGCGTTGAACGAAGAGGTCAAGGAATCATCGGCCGAGAAGAAGAAGAAGGAGAAGAAGAAGACGCATTGGCGCACAAAGCAGCGATCCGAGGAGCTCGATCTCCAGTCGGTGCTCCTTCGGGACAGTTTGAAAAAGTATAAGGAGGACATTGCCGCGTTCGACAGCGTCGAAGCGCGCTTTGATACGTTTGCGACGGCTGTGACCAAAGATAAGGATGGCGCGCGCCTCAAGGCAATGACGTTCACAGGTAGACTCATGCTGCCCCCTGTCTTTGAGTTGACGGACCTTAGATTTTCTCCACTCACTGGTCTTGCCGCGGTTCCGCATCTCCCACCCCGTACGACCCCCTCGTCGTCGTTGTCTCTCTTGACAATGTATGCAGCCGCGGACGATTCAATACAAATGCGACTTTGTCGGCGATGTCGATGGCCTCATCTCGTACGAGGAATGCCATCTGCTCTACCATTTGCTCGACATCCCCGTGGAGCACTTTGACGTGGCGTTCCACATGTTTGACTTGGACGGAAACGGTCGCATGCAACGCTGCGGCGGAATTGTCTCACGGTGGTGCGTGTAGGGACCGTGGACAAGGCTGAATTTCTCGAAGTCTTGTCGAGCGTACTCAACAACATCAAGGACAAGCGAATCACCACGGCCGCCGAGAGCGCGTCTGGGAAGAGCGCGTCGAATGAAGTTCAAGGTATCTCTGCCAATGTCTCTGTATGACGACGTGCCTAGTCGAAGCGTCGTACCATCTCCTCTTGCATTTCTTTGGCAAGAACGGGCGCAAGAAGATCACGTCCAAGGAATTCATTGCCGTGATCCAATCGCTCAAGGAATCGCTTCTTCGCGCCGAATTTGACATGTATGCACATGTTGATCCGCTCAAAAAGGTGCGTTCTGCATCTTGGCACTCGGCATGACGACGATTGTAGGCGGACGACTACGTGACGGTCCATGATTTTGCCGTGACGCTCATTTCATGCTTTGACCCAAAGCACCTCCCTACAATGTTGGACCGCCTGACGCTCCTCCGCGCGAGCGACGTCTGTCTCTCTTGACCTGCTCCTTTCATCAAGTTCTCGTCTTGCTCGTAGGAATGCGTGACATGGCGCGAATTCCTCGAGTTTCACAGCGTGATCCAAAACCACTTGGGCGATATCAAGCTCGCCTTTGAATTGCAACCAACGGATGAAATCACCGAAGGTCATTTGACGCATTGGGTTTCTCCCTGTTGATCCTGTCATGTGCAGAGGACTTTATTAAGGCGGCGTACATTGTCAGCGGCGTCCGTCTCTCGGCGCACATTGTCGCGATGGCCTTTCGCGTCTTTGACATTGATGGCAATGGCACACTCGACCACGAAGAAGTCCTTCGGGTACATGTCGACTTCCTCGACAATGGAGGCCTCATCCAGCATTAGGTCTTGTCGGCTCGCAACCAAGCTGCGATGAAGAAAAACGTCAAGTTGTGGCCGCCCGTCAAGTTTTGGACGTGCGTGACCGAGTCATCGTCCGACTAACGCAAGAGAAATACGAGTCATTTGACCAAGTCATTCCACTATAGCTGGCCATTGGCGTCGTGGCCAACTATAGTCACTCGACTAGCGCCGCATCGCTGCTGCCATGATGCACATTCGTCCTGGCCTCGTCGTCGAGCAGCATGCGCATGTACGGGTTGAGAAACTTTCCCGTGGGGTCGATGGCCTTTTGGAGAGCGACAAACGCTTGGAATTTCGGGTACACGCGGCGCATGTCGGCAGCGGTAAAGTAATTGACTTTGCCAGGATGCGGCCGCGCGTTGTACTTGGTCATGGCTGCATGGAGCGCAGCGTGGAGGCGCGGCGCGATGCCGTCGTCGTCGTCTCCATCGTTTTGACTGTGCAAGATGGACGACACGACCGCCGTCCGGCGCCCAAAGAACGGCGAGAGCCAAATCGAATCGGCGTCCACGTACCGCATGCCAAGAAAGAGTGGTCGCTATGGGTCACACGTGTCAACTTTGGATGACGAATGGTACGTCTGTACCGAGAGAGATTGCAACGCGTGTACTTGGACGGCATCGGCGAGCGCAGCGAGGTCATCTTCGGCCGGAATCATGAGCTCCATCTCTGTAAAGCGATACGTGTTGCCGCTGTCGACGACCCCGAGGGTCTTGTAGCTCACGTCGACGCAGGCGGCGGCATCCGCGGGCCAAATGGACCAAAAGGACGGCGGCGGCGTCGTCGGCGGCGTGAACGTGGCGCCGCCCCAGCATCCGCCTTGGGGTGCGATCGGGTGAGTCGAATTGACGCGCAAGACGATGGTCACGCTCTGTGCGGCAGCCACGTCACCGTAGATGAACCATTGCAGGCGGTCGTAGGTCTAGGACGGTTACAACATGTCATGATGCCATCCATACCGCTTGCAGCTGGCGGAGATGTGCCTGAAAGTCGGCGCGCGGGAGGGAGAATGTGATTTGCTCCATCGTCCAGAGCGGCACGTGTTGCAGTGTGAGGGTGCTCACAACACCAAAGACGCCCATGCCAACGCGCGCCGCGTCAAGAAGATCGCCGTCGCGGACGGACGCCATCGTGCCATTCGCGACGACGAGGTCCATGGCCGTAATCCCCGTCGAGAGACTTCCGGTTCGGCCGGTACCGTGGGTCGCAGTTTGCGTCGCCCCCGCTGTAGACACAAAGAGAGTGAGAACAGGATGCAAGGGGGTGTGCATATACCTGCCGTTTGGACCGAAACGGCGCCAAGGTTGGGCAGCGCTCGGCCATCTGCCGCCAAGAATTGGTTGATCGCGTACAGAGGCATCCCCCCTTGGACAGTGATGGTGTCGCGGTTGTAGGATACCACGGATGCAAGCCGGTCGAGCGAGAGGAGCGTGGCGTTGGTGAGCACGATCGGCGAAAACGAATGCCCTGTGCCGGCGACGCGGACGCTTGATGCGCCGGCCACGGCCAGTTGGAGCTCCAGTGGAGACGTTGGATGGAGATGTTGCTGAGGATAGCACACTTGATGTGTGTCCCAGTTGGTCCACGCGAGTGCGGCGCCAACGAGGTGGACGAGCGGCGGCAGCGGGAGCATCCTGGCTTGGACAAGATCGCAAATGGAGGAGGAATTGGGACATCTTGGGAACGTTTGATTTGCCAAAATAGAGCGATTTCATTGGTGGCTTTTAGATTTTTGTCTTGAAATTGAAAAGAATTGAAATGCCTGAAAAAGTTTAAATTGAATAGTGTTGATATAGCCTAAAATACTATATGGCCACTTTGAATAGTGTGACCCAAGCGACCATTTCGCTCAACTTCATGGACCGGGACCCCACGCCGCAAAAGGCAAGGCGCGGCGGAGGCGGCAGCAACCGAAGCAAGCCCAAGGGTGCCAATCGGGGAAGCAACAACCACACTACAAACAATGCCCCGTCGACCTCAAGACAGCCCACCGCGGCCGTCCCTACGCCTACCATCTTGCGGCCGCAAGTGAGCACGACAATCTTCACGCCTGACCAACCTCGCCAGCAAATGCATCCATCGGGCCATCAAAAGCTCTACGAACCTTCGTCGTATCCATCGTCGCCCCCTCCGTCGTTGATCCACGCGGTTCCTCGGAACGCGCTGCATGCGGCGGCGGTGTCTTCGTCGACATTGTCGTTGTCCAGGTTGAAGGCCTCGCCGAGTCACGACGGCCACCACCATCCCGGACACGCGACAACGCCGACCGCGCGCACGTCAGTCCATGCACCCTCTCTTGTGCATACCATGTCGGGGGACAAGTTCGTCGCCTCCCTTCGCGGGTGGAAGCTCGTGAATGCCCAACTGCAGGTCCATCGTCTCCTCGCCTTCGCCCGCTCATCTGCAGTAGTTTTGCGCCGAGCCTCCGGCGCAATGGGCCGACATGACGCAGTACCAAGTCATTGGTTGCATTGGGTTGGAAGGGGTTGGGAAATCCTCGATTCTCTCGATGCTCTGTGGCCACAACCTGACAAAGTCGTCGACCGATCCGCCGCTCTTTCCGATCCAATCGACTGGTACGAGATCCACATTGCATCATCTTCTCATCGTATTCGCTCTCTAGAAGCAGTCTTGGGCGGCAAGCATCAAACGAGCGGCTTGGACATGTGCATCACGCCTGACAACGTCGTCTGGCTCGACTGTCAGCCCTTCCTCAGCACCTCGGTGCGTCCTCTTACAACGTTCGTCGTCTCACTTGGCGCAGATCCTCCTTGAGATGACCCAAAAGAACGAATCGCCCAAGTTTGGCTCCCTCGCGCTCGAGTACACGCAGTCGACCATCGTCCCCCGCTAAATAATCTCCTCTGTAGCCATCAGATTGAAGTCCAGTCGCTGTCTCTCCTCGTCTACTTGCTTTCGGTCTGCCATTACGTTGTCGTTGCCTACGATGCCCTCGAGGTCCAAAGCGGTGAGTGTCGTTCGTCCCTTTGGCTCTGTTTTCTCCATCCGAATACAGACTTGTGGCAACTCGTTCAAACCGCCCAGCTGCTCAAATGCCGTCTCCCAAGCATTTCTGGCGAGCTTGTCTCGGACCACACGGCCAAGTTGATCTTTGTCGGCAACAAGGTTCTCGACTTGTTCCGACTTGCTGCTGAGGATGATTCCGTCTGGTAGATGCAAGACACGTCCCATGAAGCATGGCGTCGCCACGATACCATATTGCGCCGGTCTTTCACCGACTATGCCCTCTTCCTCCTCCCAACATTCGACAAGTCAAACTCTGCCAAGCACGGCCAAGGTAGTAGTACCCTTCGCCCCATCGTCCAGAGGACGTTACGATCCAGCAGACGAGGCCGCGCTCCGGGCCCTTCGCGCCCATGTCCTTCGACTGCCCTGGACGCCCCTCGCGCACAAGTCGGCGCTGGCGTTCAAGGAATGGGTTGCCAACGGCGCACGCATTTACGACAGCATCCGCAAGGCCCAACCCATGGTCGATTATTCCCGTCTCTTACAAAAAAGTGCGTCTGGCAAGTAACAACCCCGTCGAGAGATCGGTCTCAGTCGACTGCATCGATGCCGCCGCCGCGGTCGTCGTCGTCGTCGTCCATGCCATCGACATCGTGCCTTGCTGCTACCTTCTTGGGCTTTCCCTGCAGCTTCTTGCGCGTGAGGTGGGCAACCTCTTGTCGCAGCCGTGCAATCTCGCGCGTGTGCACGATGGCATCTATCATAATCCATTCCGTTGATAGTGTGTGTTGGTGGCGGAACATACCGTACGGCACGGCTTGCTGCGCCTGGCGCCGCAGTTCGCCTTGCAGTTTCCGGTGCGAGTCGTGCACGGCTTTGACTTTGGCGGCGCAGCGCTGCTGCCACGCGCCGTTCATCTTGTGCACGAGTTGGCCTACCGAGAGGTTTACACAACCCGCCAACGACGGCATCGTACAAAAGACAGCCGGCGGACATGCCTTGCAGTACTCGGCGCGAAACGCATTGACCCAGTGGAGGATCTTGGTCGGTACCCACTGCTTTTCTTCGACGGCAAAGTTGATGACGTCGCCGAGGAGACCCGTCGGGGCGGGTGTTGGGTAGGCGTCGCGGAGCTCGTCGATGAGTCGACCCCATGCCATCAAGTGCCTCGAGGAGGATGGCGGCGGTGGCGCGGCAGCGTGCCGTCGAAAACTCTCGGGTGAGCAGTGCGATGTGTGGTCGAGGGTCGTGTACATCTACCACGTCGTCGTCTTTTCCATTCTCCCGCAAGGGTCTGATTACCTTGAACTGCGTGTACTCTTTGGTATCCCCAAGCAGTTGGATGAGTCGACGGTTGTCTAGAAGCATCTGCGCCATCGCGTCCGACAAACTCGTATCGCTCGTGACGGCCGCGATCTCTTGCCGCAGCTCCCGCACGACGTCGGTGAGATGCTCGCAGTGCTTGCTCGTGTCGTCTCGCAAAGCCCGCGCGTGCTGGAGCTGGCGATGCAGGTCATCGTTTTCGTCGGTGAGGATCCCCATTGCATATTTCTACGCGCGCCACCACGTGAAACGTGCAACGACGACGACGACTACGTACCAAATCGCGCACACTTGCGTGCAGCTCGTCAACGAGCGCCGCCTGCGACTCGGATGTGCGCTCGCGCTGCCTCTCCCACGACCCACGCGACGTTTCGAGCTCGTCCACCCTCGCGCGCGCCGCCTAGAGAAGATCAACCACGCCGCGTGACGTCGTTGCCTACCGCCAAGGACGCCTGGAGTGTGTCGATCCGCGCGTCTTGCTTGGCTTCGTGGGCCGCGGCCGCGTGTCGAAATTGTGCAAACTCATGCCGCAGCCGCTCCTCCCGCTCGACGCCGCTCTGGAGGCGGCCACGCGCTTGCTTGAGCTCATCCACGGCGTCGACGGCGACCACGCCGCGCTGCTTCAAGAGCCGCATGTCCGCGCCAAGGCGGTAGTACTTTTCCTTGCACTCGGCCAGCTCCATCATGACCTTGAGGTGCTCGGACACGTCGACCTTGGCCAGGCTTGTGGCCCCGCCCGCGCGACTTTCGTTCTCTTTGCCAACGTCGTCCGCACGGAATTTCATGACCGCGGCAGCGCCAAGAGCAATCGAAACGACTTCAAATCCCACCATCCTATAAATATACGCCTCGGCGACCGACCGCACGTATGATGAACCCCATCACAATGTCGCTGCTGCAGAAAACACCCTCGATAGTTCAAAGGTAGTCTTGCGCCCCTTCGACTCCACTCGGCCCCTAGCTTTGCTGACTGATGACCTACATCCGTCGATGGACACGATGCAGAAGGCAACCAAGTCGCTGGCTTCTGTGACACCAGGCATGTCCACGCATGTGCAACTACCATCCCACGTCTTCGTTGTGATCTTCGCCTCGTCCATGGTGTTGAGGATGGGTCGAGGAAACTTGTGACAGGCGAGCGTGACGACGGTGACGACGCCATCATAGACATTTGGTGTCTGTGAAATATATCTTCCTGGCGGACGACGCCCAGCACCACTCGTTCGTGTGTTGTAGTCTCGTATTTGTGCTCATCAAATAGTGCGAGACAGCCACCCCCCGTGATGCAACATCGTCAATGACACTGGGTAGACCGTAGACAACAGTTGAAAAGTGCCATTGGACCATCTTCTGGTCTTATCGTACAAATAAAAAACGACGATCGTTCGTCTCAACTTCAATCGAGGAGGGCTTCCGTGAGTCCGTCGCTCAATGCCGCCGCCGATTCGGCCGCGGCCTTGTCGGACCGTGCCTTGAGTCGCATGTACTTTTCAATGCCTTTTTGGACGAGGGCCTCGCCTTGGTGGATCTTGGCTTCGTGTTCAATCTGGCCCGGAATAAGGTTTTCATACTGTTCGAGTCCGAGCGACTTGACAAGCCGGGCGTAGCCTTGCCAAAACGTCATGGCCGCGATCGCGAGCATGCAGAGGGGTGCATAGAGGCTGAAGTCCGTGCCGAAAAAGTGGATGAGGCGCATGTCCGAGAAGAGTGCGTGGAATGCCGTGGCATGGGTCACGCGGTCGCAATTGAGGAGAAGGAGAAAGTTGTAGCCGAGGGAAAACTGGAGGCGACATTGTTGGACAGACGTCGTGAGGAGGCTCAGCTCGGTCGAATTTTGGCCGCCGTGGAGAGCGAGGCGGCCAAACCCGCGGATGGAAAAGAGACTTTGGTAGGCACACACGCCCATGTAGAGCAGCACAAGGAGGAGAAGGAGCTGGAGGCCGAGGCCGGGCGCGGCATGCAGGACGATCTCCCCAAGCGGCGAGAGCCAGCCGCCGTCCCAGCCCATGACGAGCTCGCTCCACATTATGACGGCGGACGCGGCGGCGCAGAGCACGGCAGCAGCGCTCGCGGCATACGGGATGCCATGCTGCGACGTCCATGACGTGTCAGTGGACCACGTCGCGAGGCGCTGGGCGGTCCAGCAAATGTCTTGCCACGCTTGTTCGCAGCGCCGGAGGTCGGATTTGATGCGCTTGGTGCGCCCGTGGAGCGCGATCACTTGGTCTTCCGTCGGTAGCGGCTCGTCCTGAACGAATGCAGCGCCGACGATGAGGCCCGACGAAGACTGTGCGCGTCGCGGCGGCGGGCGGAGCGGCGCGCCTCGTTTCTTGCCCGCTTCGACATCGACGCCCATCGTGTCGCTCACGTGGCGCAGGCACTCCTTGATGTGCTGCAACTCGGGTGTGAGGATGATGGTCGACTGTTCGATCACGTGGAAGCGCGCAAGCATCGCTTGGACGTCCCGGACGACGTCTTCGTAGATGAACATGGACTCAACGCGGTCATCGTGGATCTGGATCGCGCGAAAGTACGTCTCGCGGAGCTGCGCGGTCGGCGAGGCAAAGGCCCAGACCTTGCGTGGGACGCTCACAAAGCCGTGTCCGAGGAGCGCGATGATCCAGAGGAGCCCGTACGTGTTGGCGAGCGTCATGGCGAGACCGACGAGGCCGCTGACGGTGAAATGGTCGACGACGACGAGGTAGACAAGCAGCACGGCGCCGATCGTGAGGAGGAGGGCGTAGTGCCGGAGGAGGTACCGAATGGACGTTCGGAGTTTCTGCTCGGGCGAGAACGCGCCGCTCTGGCAGTATTCGATGAGGACGGGGAGGATCACCCACGAGAGGAAGAACGTGAGCCAGTACACGAGCTTCCACCCGACCAAGAGCGACGAGTGGACGACCGCTTCGCCATGGAGCGCCGTCGTCGAAATGTCCAGCGGAAGCAACACAAGGCCGAGAAAGCCCGCGTACCAACTCACAAAGACAAAGCCGTAGACGAGGAAGCCAACCTGCGCGTCCTTGTAGTGGTGGAGCAGCCCGGCGGTGAAGGCGAGGAGCAAGAGCAGCTCCAAGACGAGTCCGACAGATGACGCCATGAGAACGATGACGGAGACGCTTCCCTGACTTGCCGCGATGTGGTGAGGAATGGGGACGAATGCTTCAATGCTTCGAAAATCGACATGCGGAACGAAACGATATCCTGAAGCCCTAGTAAAAGTGTCAGTTTAACGTCCTATAGTCAGTGTTATAACACCCTCTTAAATTGACAATACAAAATACATCGATATACTGCCCCTTTGGCTCTCCTGAGCCACGAAGGAGCTGGCAGTCGAAGACAAGGCCAAGGTACTGCGTGCTGTGCACACTGCATTTCGTGACACGTGGTAGCGCGCATCGTCATGACGACCATTCTCCATGTGGTAGTCTTGCTCATCTTCTAGCCGTCGACTGGAACGACTCCGCGAATGATGCCACCTCGTGCCATCCCAGGACGACACAAGATCCCTGGCAAGTTCCTCGTGGCCAAGTGCGAGTTCATGCACATCTCCTCTCTACCTACATCGCATCTGGCCTACCATACACATGCGGTGTCGCCTCGCAGACAAGACGGCGCTGCCTCGAAAGTCGATCTTTCGTCCATCGTCGCTCGAAATAATATATTTTGCCACGTGCAACCTTTATAAAACTCTGCGCGGTGATTGGTCGATTTCTTACGGGTCGAAATTCGAACGTTCTCGCGCTTCCCCATCGCCCGACCCACACAAGGTTCATGGCGCTCGAGAAGATGAGCCACAAGAAGCTGCGTCTGGACGGAGTCCGCTCCTTCTCCGTGCAGTTCAACGTGACAAAAATCCTCGATGGCCTCTATGTTGGCGGCCGCGACAGCGTTGACGACTCAGCGACATTGAAGTCGCTCGGCATCACCCACGTGGTCAATTGCACCGAGGACAAGCCGACCACGGTCGACGGTACGACAGATCTCCACGAACGATGATGCTCATGGCCGTCGCAGGAAGCATCCACTACCTTCATGTGCCCATCGCCGACGACCCCGACGTGGCGATCGAGCGCCATTTCGATGCCGTCTTTGGGTTCATTCGTACGCCCACGCGGTGCTTGTGCGTTCTCACGTCTCTGACTAGAGTCTGCGCGCGAAAATGGAAAAGCTTGTCTCGTACGACCATGTTGGCATCATCGCGCGGACTCATGCATGCGTAGGTGCATTGTTCCCAAGGCATGAGTCGAAGCGCGACGTTTGTGCTCGGGTACTTGGTCGCGCGCCACAACATGAGCGTCCTCGACGCACTGCAATACACGCGCACGCTGCGTCCCGTGATCTCACCCAACGTCGGCTTCATGCAGAAACTGCTCGATCTGGAATGGCACACGCGGCATCGCGCGAGTTTGGATTTGAATAAGTACCGCAAGGACCGCTTCGCCGCGATCGAGGAACTTGTCGTCGACGCGGGACCGAGTCCCGCTGACGGATGAGAAGCAGCGAGTGGCGGCGACGGCGCTATTTATATAATTTTGAGTTCAGTTGGTTTGAAGTTGAGCGATTGCCACGGAAATTTGTGAGGTTGTGGATGCGACAGGAAGGTGTACCAAACAGGACAATGTAGAGACAACCTGTATGAACGGAAGGAGCGACTTCACACTAAGCATGCACGCGGATAGTTCTGCTTTCTTATGCGATCACACGGAGCGCTTGACCAGTGCTCGAACGATCTCCTTGCAATCGAGATCGTCCCTCGGACAACAGGCCATTGAAGTGCACATCCTCGTCATCCCTTCCTGGACAACCACATAAGCGCACTCTTCTTCCATCCATGCAGAGTCGCCGCCGCCGCGTCCAATCCAACAAGCGTCTGTTCGACCGAGAATCTCGTCCGTCGCTTGCGTGTGTTGTCGATGTGTCAGCCAAATTTTGCCGGCTGGGCTCCTTTGCCTTAAACGAGTACACCTCATTACGTACGACGATTGGTCGACCAGTCTGTATCCAACATCTTACCGCGCAGAAATGCAGCAGCGCCGTCTGACTTGTTAGTATGATTTAAGGAAATTCCTTCCAATGCATGGTGCCAACCTTGGGCGTAATTCGCAGGTTGCGATCGACGGACATTGCTCAGGAGGTCGCGCGCGCCGCATCGATGCGCCTAGGAGAAGACGTGTCCGACCAGAACGAGAGGGAATCAACAACATCTTTCGCCCCTTTGGAATCCCCGGTCCCGATCGTCGTCTTCCCCCCCATGGATCCCAATCCGCAACGAGATCCGCGACTTGGAGACACGACCATGTCCGTAGCGCCTTGCATGGAATCTCCGTGCTCCTCGGATGTTGCGCATGCGTACACCGACACCCATGCGTCGGACGACATTCTCGTCGTGACCGACCGCGGCGTCCGCATCCAGTACGGCCCCATGTCGCCCGGCGGCGACGACAGGGAGTTGTCGAACGAGGAAGAGGCGATCAACAACCACTCGACGCGCTCGTCGTGGTCGTACCAGGACTACCAGCAGCGCATGCAAGCCCCCCGTCCACAGGGAAACATGACACCGGTCCACTCGGAGCACCACAGCGCGTCCAACGTGATTCGGCACCGCCAGCAAATCGATCGTGCCGCGACCAAGGCGCGCCAGGCCGGGTCCTATCGCTTCCAGTGGCGCAATTCATTCTTTGCGTTCCATCTCATTTCTTCCAGCGCGTTCCTTCTCGTCATCGCCATCGGCTGCGTCGTGCTCCACGAAGTCACACGATCGACGACGCATTGGTGCACAAGTGCCGTTGACGCGACGTACTATTCCCGCATCGTCGCGATCTCCGCCTTGGTCGACGCGATTCTCGTCGTCCCCGCGCTCGTGCCGTCCTACTGCGGGCTCTACCGCGTTTCCGACGCGCGCAAAGTCATTCGCCGGCCCTTCCTTCAGATCTGCGAGATCATCGTCGTCGCACAATTGGTCATTTATGCCGTCCAACTGCTCCTCTGGTTGGTCAAGATGATCCAAAAGCCCGATTGCTCCAACGGCGCGCCCGAACCGACCGAGTGGACCGACAAGCTCATCATTTATGTCAAACTGTGGTCCATTTTACCCGCGGGGCTACTCATTTGGTGGCAATTGACCTCCTTTTGTCTCTTCCGGACACATCTCAAGCTTCAAATTGGCTCGGCCAACGACTCCAAACACTCGGCCAACTTGAAGGGCTGGATCAAGCGGTCGGTTGATGACGTAATCCTCCATCTTGGTGACACGTGTATTGCGTAGGTTATTTTCGCTGCCTGCGTTTGGCCGCCGCAATCAAATCATCCGCGACCTCCGCGCCGATTTGTTCAAAGCGGCCATGACAGGCGACTTGCCGCACGCGGAAGAACTGCTTGAAAAAGCCACACGCCTCCTGGGCCGTGAATTCGCCGGGAAAAAGCTCTATCACGGTAGACCACCACTTGCATGGGTGTCGATTTCGGCTTATGAATGGGTGCATAGAACCGCGCATGTGGATGTGGTCGTTTGCCCGTTCGCGGAAGAATCCGCTGCATGTGGCCGTGGCGCGCGGCGACGTGGCCATGATGGAGCTCTTCCTCAGGTTCCGCTTTGACGTGAATGCGCTGGACAAAGTGTCACGCGTGAATTTTAACTTTGGACTCTTCTTCAAACTCACGCGACTATTGGTATGCCACGATCCTGCTCGCGAGTCAACGTCATTTGTTGTAGGTCAAGACACAAGATTTCCTCCAGCCGGCCGGCGATTCCATATTCAAAAGCGTCCTCGTCACGCCCCTCCACGTGGCAGTCCAACAAGGCCAGGTTGAAGCGGTCCGAACGCTCTTGCAGCACAACGCCAATGTCAACAAACTCCCGCGCGCGTCTTTTTACTACCCCGCGGCCGTTAAACCCGCCATTTTCTTTGCCGATCACGTTCAAGTAGGTCCTACTTTTTTACGTTTGACAACGCATCGTGACTTGTCTGCTAGGTCTTGAAGTTGCTTCTCGCACACAACACCAACCACCTCTATGTTGTCGAACGGGGCTCTACCGTCATGACTCCATATGTACGCCATACGCCTTTGCTCCATCGAGTCTCATTCTTGACCGCTAGCAACGCAACGTGCTCACACTTCGCACGGCGCAGTCGGCGCTCCTTGTCGACAACGGTGGCGACGTTGCGTTGACGCCGCTGCATGCCGCCGCGGCCGCCGACAACGAAGTCGCGGTCCTCTCGCTCCTCAAGAGCGGCGTCGCACCCGATATTCTCGGGGAGCTGGTCACGGGAATCCACCACCGCACGGCCTTGCACTGGGCCGCAGTCTCTGGCAGCGCCAAGTCGGCGCGGCATCTCCTCGTGCATGGTGCGGACCCGAACGCCGTCGACAGCTACGGCCGGACGCCACTGCATTGGGCAGCTCGCAACAACCATGTGGATGTTGTCTTGGCCTTGCTTGAATTCAAGGCCGATCCGAACGTTCAAGACGCAAATGGATACCCAGTCTTGTGCGTGGCTGCCGAGGCCGAAGGGGTTAGCGCTGACCTCGTCTCGCTCCTGATCGAAGCGGGGGGCGATTTGACCTTTCAAACCATGCATGGCGGCAATACGCCGCTGCACATTGCCTTGATCAACGAGAACCGACTCACGGCCGTCGCGCTCCTCCGCAACGGCGCCGACATCATGGCCACCAACCACGACGGCCGCCGCGCCGTCGACTGCACCACATCAACGGAGCTCCAATTTGCCGTCAAGAAGGAAGCGGGGTCCCGCGACGTCATGATCAGCTACACACACGCGCACTCGCCCGTGGCCAAGGCCGTGCGCGACTACTTGGTCGAACACGCGCGCATGACGTGCTGGATGGACACGATGGATCCGTCAGGGATTGGCGGCGGCGCCGTCTGG
>VJMH01005426.1:0-14217 GCA_009835185.1 Aphanomyces stellatus | reverse complement strand
AACGCCCACGACTTTATCATGCAGTTCCCCGACGCGTACGAGACGCAAGTGGGCGACCGCGGCGTGCAAGTGTCGGGCGGCCAGAAGCAGCGCATCGCCATCGCCCGCGCCATCCTGCGGGACCCAGAGGTGCTCTTGTTGGACGAAGCCACGTCGGCGCTTGACAACGAGAGCGAGCGTATCGTGCAGGCCAGCTTGGACGCGCTGCTCCAACTCAAGCGACGGACCACAGTCATTGTCGCGCACCGGCTCTCGACCATCCGAAACGCCGACATCATCGCCGTCACCCACGACGGCAAGATCGCCGAGCAAGGCACGCACGACGAGCTCATGGCCATCCCCAATGGCAAGTACTTCAACCTCGTCCAACGGCAGACAAACCACTAGAATAGACTAAGTTGTCATGTAAAAATTCATGTCCGCTGTGTTGTGCGAACGAACGTCCCGATTGGGCTTATGGTTATCCTCATACGAATATTGTTTTTGAAAGCACATTTTTTCATGGTCCTCCAAAATTATTTATTATTTGTATGCGAAATGTAAAGAAACGTATAAATGCAAAAACATATTTGTGAAGATATATGCGATGCAGCAGGTATATGCTCGCAAATATAAATTCTGACAGGGTTTTGTCCCCTACAGAATCCTTGACTGGTCTCCGAGAAGAACTATTTTGACGAAATCTTTGCCCTCGTTGAACGCATTTAATTCCATACATTGAATATAATTACTGTGAGAAATTTGATTAAAATTGACGATATTTTAGTGTGAGGATGGCTATTATATATTTCGAGCGGTGTTAGTAGTAATAACTATTTTGCCAAGTCAGTATTTTGATCGCTACGTGGACCCAAAATCTTCGCCGTCACCTTGAACGAAGGCAGCCACACACGCGATGTCCGCCCCTATGCCACCTCCCCCCGCGAAGGGCAACCCGAACTACTTCAGCGACAAGAAGAAGGGCGAGGTCAATGAGCTCAAGAACGTAAGTAGATATTTCCTCGACGATGGATCAACGCCCCGTAGCTTTTGCGCGACGTGACTGTCGAGCGCGACCCCAAGAAGAAACGTGAAATTATCAAGAAAGTCATCGCGTACATGACACTCGGGATCGATGTCTCGCGCATCTTCAGTGAAATGGTCATGTGTGTCGACACGAAGGATATCATCACGAAGAAGATGGTGTACTACTACCTGACGAACTACGCGAACAAGAACTCGGAATTGGCAATCATGTGCATCAACACCCTCCTCAACGATTGGTACGTCCTTTCTCGGGAACGCTCGACGATGTTCATTGCCCTCTAGTCGGAACGAAGACCCGCTTGTGCGCGGCCTCGCCCTCCGCTCGCTCTGCTCGCTGCGCCTGGACTCGATTCTCGAATACATCCACGATCCGCTGCAGGTAACACTTTGCCCCTTCGTGTCGCATTGCAGTACTCAAAACGCCATGGTAGCAATCGCTCACGGACACGAGCGCGTATGTGCGCAAGACGGGGGTCATCGGCATCCTCAAAGTGTTTTCCCTGAACAAGGACCTGATCAAGGACAGCGACATGGTCGACACGCTGTACAACATGATTCGCGACCGCGACCCGCAAGTCGTCTCAAACTGTCTCGTCGCGCTCAACGAGATCATGGCGGACGAAGGCGGGATTGCTGTGAACCAGCAAATCATCATGCACCTCCTCACGCGCATTTCGGAATTCAACGAGTGGGGCCAATGCAACATCCTCCAAGTCGTGAGCACGTACCGCCCGTCCAACGAAGAAGAGATCTTCAACATCATGAACATCCTCGAGCCATGCTTGCGCGTCTCCAACTCGGCCGTCGTGCTCGGCACGGCCAAGTGCTTTTTCAACCTCACGGAGAAGATGCCCCAGGTGCACACTCAGGTGTTTGAGCGCATGCGCCAGCCCATGCTCACGCTCATGGCCGGCGGGTCTCACGAACTCAACTATTGTGTCCTCCACCATATTCTCCTCATGGTCGGGAAGCACCCGCGCGTCTTTTCGCCCGACTATCGCCAATTTTACATCCGCTACAACGAGCCAAGTCATGTCAAATACGTCAAGCTCGACATCCTCAGTGGCATCGCCGAGAGCCACAGCGTCGCCGACATCATCATGGAACTGAGCGAATACGTGACCGACGTCGACCAAGAACTCTCGCGCCGCGCCGTGCGCGCCATCTCGCAGATCGCCGTCGGCAACAGCTTTGGCCAAGAAGGCGTCGACGCGATGCACGATCAAATTGTCGACACGATGGTCGAGTTTCTCGAAATGAACCTCGACTACGTGCGCGACGAAACGCTCGTCGTGATGAAGGACCTTTTGCGCAAGTTTCCGCACAAGGTCGACGACGTCCTGGACGTGCTCCCGCGCATCATCCCCAAGGTCGAAGACGCGCCCGCGAAATGCGCCGTCATTTGGATGCTCGGCGAGTTTGGCCAGGACCTTCGCCGCGCACCGTATGTGCTCGAGCGCTTGATTGACAACTTTGCCGACGAAATCTCGCCGTCGGTCTTGCTGCAACTCCTCAGCGCGTCGCTCAAGCTCTTTTTCAAACGTCCGCCCGAGATGCAGTCGATGCTCGGCCGTCTCTTGCAAGCGGCGGTCAACGACACCAACGTACGTCGTCGGGACGTGACGCTCGTGTGACCCGAATTCTCTACGTAGAACCAAGACGTCCGGGACCGCGCACTCTTTTACTACCGCCTCTTGAGCCAAGACGTGAACTCGACTGCGCAGATTGTGCGGCAATTTGAGCCGGACATTGTCGAAGTGTTTGCGGAAATGGTCGAGACGGACCTCCAAGAAAAGCTCTTTCGCGAATTCAACACGCTCGCGGTCGTGTACAACAAGCCAAGCGAGACGTTTGTCGCGCCGTCGCACATGATTGCGCGCGCCAACTTGGAGGAACATGACGACGACGACGAAGAGGAAGAAGACGACGACGAAGAGTACGACCAGCAACAACAACCGGGGGGGTACCCACCACAACAAGCGCCGCAACGCCATCCGAGCCAGATTCAACAGGCGGTTCGCCAACAGCCGCCACAGCAATCGGCCACCGTCGATCTCTTGAACATGATGGACTTTGCGGCTCCGGCGCCGCCGCAGCCGCCCGTCGTCCAGCAGCAAGCTCCGTTCCAGCTCATCCCGAACCCATCCATGGACGCCGGCACGTTCCAGAACCTCTGGGGCTCCCTCCGCGTCGTCGCGCAGATCCAGCTCCAAATGCCTGCGATCCCCGCGCAGAGCGACATTGAGCGCGCGTTTGGCGGCCACGGCATCCTCACGATGGCGGCCGGCGACGTCGGTCCCCAGTACAAGTTCTTCTTCTATGCCCAGGACGGCAACCGGAACTACTACTTGGCTGAGACTGTCGTGGAGAAGGCGCAGCTGACGCTCTACGCGACGATCAAGGGCCAAGACGAAGTCGGCGGCGCCCAATTTGGCGAACACTTCAAGCGTGTCTTGTTTGGGTAGATAAGGATCTCGATTTTTTATACAAGAAGGCGCAAATGGTTTTGAATATGATTCGACATGTTGACCAATCCAAATGCTCGGCCACTGAATTACGAGACATGATTGGCTGAAATACGCCATGGATAGCATTTTCGACAAACGACAAGAGGAGGAGCAGAGCGACCTGCACGATGGACGCCCCGACGTATCCAATGGAGATTGCGCATGTACAACAGCAATACGACGAGATTGAATGCCTCTACAGCATGTTCCCCGAGGAAGACGAAATGCGAATGGACCCGTATGTAAAAGTTTTGTTTGAATCGGCGGCACTCAACACGACGGACGCGACCGTCGATCTCCCGCTTGTGCACGTGACGCTCTTTTTCAAGGTAACCATCCATTCCTCACGGCACCTACAGTGAGCTCCTTAGATGTAGACATGTCCCATCGACAATAGCATTCCCGAACTCAACCTCTCGTTCCCGAAAGACTACCCGACAGAGCCGTTGGAGATGGAGCTTCAGTGTCCCACCTTGCCCCGCTCAAGCAAACAAGCCATCGTGAATTGCTTGCAGCAACTCGCCCAAGAGTGCGCAGGCGACGTGTGTACGCTTCAAATCTACCAGGAAGCGCTGACGATGCTCGAAGAAATCCACTCGGAGATGGCGGCAGCGTCCCTTCCACCGGAACAACCTCCCATTGATCGGATCCCGCTCGTCGTCGTGTCGTCGGTGATTGGACGGCGCGCCATCTACTTCCACCACATCATCGCCCCTGGCAAGCGGCAAGTCGTCAAGGACTGGGCCAAGGAGCTCGGCCTGGGCGGGTTCGCCAAGATCGGGTGGCCCGGGGTCATCATCGCCGAGGGGATCGAAGCGTACGTTGCCGAGTACGTCAAGCGGCTGCAGCATCTTCGGTGGAAGCAAATGGTCGTCCGCGGCGAACAGACCGATGGCGCGCGCAAGTTGTCGACGCCGTTCGTTGAGCTCACCGACATGTCGGACTTGGCGACGCGGTGCCACGATGTCGGCCTCTCGGAGCTCTTTCTCACGACGATGAAGATATACCGATGAGACACACACAAATCCAGTACAGTTCTATTTCACTAAATAGGTTGTGTGACGTATCTACTTTGCTTTGCGCTTGGTGACCTTTTTCGCCGGCGTGGCCGCTCGCTTGCGCTTGATGTCTTTGGTCACCACGGGCACGGGTACTTGTTCGTCGTCGCTCGACGAGTCGTCGGCCGTGGCGGCGGCGGGCGCGTCGTTCTCGACCTCGTCCTTGCCCATGGGCACGAGCTTTTGCATCGAGACGATGGTAAAGTCGACCAAGTACGACTTTTGCAGCATGCGCTCCATCCGTTGAAAGTGGCGCTCTGTATACGCAATCAACGCCTCGAGGAGCTTGGTAGCAGCCGGCATCTTTTCCCATCGCGACGGCGGCACGACACGGAGAAGGCTCGAGAGCAACAGCTGCGTCACCTCGCTCTGCTTGGCGTTCGTGTTCCAGTCGCGGATCCATTCGAGAAGCTGGAGGAGACTCTCGTCGTTGAGCGCGCGCACGACTTCGTCAAAGACGGCAGCGTCCGCGCCCGAAAACGGGACAACGTTTGTGCCCTTGGGACCTTCCTTGATGTCGCGGAGAATCTGCATGAGGCGGAACGGGTGCTTGATCTCAAACGCGAGGCGCACGGCCGACATGTAGTCGTTGGCGCGGAGGCAGTTCATGAGTTCCTGTTCCTTGAGCACCTTGTCGTCCGATTCGATCTTGCGCTTCTCTTCCTCGATCTGCGTGAAGTCCGACCAAAAATGGATCGTCGAGTCGGCGCCGCCCGTGACCATCTCCGAGCTGTCCTTGGCCACGGCCAGCGCCCAGATCTTGTCCATGTGGTGATCGAGCGTCGCTTCGCATTCGTTGGTCTTGATCGTCCAGAGCTTGGCGAGGCCGTCCGCGCCGGCCGACATGAGCTGCATGCCAGCGCACACAAATTGGACGTTGAGCACGCTGGCCGTGTGGCCTTCAAACGTCTTGAGACACGTAAAGTCCTTGAGGCTCCAGAGCTTGACCGTCTTGTCACTACTCGCACTGGCGAGGCACTGGTCAACGGGCGAAAATTCGAGCGCCCAAATGCCGCGCTTATGGCCTCGGCACGTGCCGACGACCGCCAGGCTCGACGCGTTCCAAATCTTGATGAGTTTGTCCTGCGACCCACTCGCAATGAAGCGGTCGTTGGGCGCGACTGCGAGCGCGTTCACGTCCTTGTCGTGCGCCTTGGCGGCCGACATGGCACTCAGCGTCAGGACGCTCGTGTCGGCGGCGTCGCGGCCATGCAGCGCCGCGAGCGACCACAGCTTCATCGTCTTGTCCGAGCTGCCCGTGACGAAAAACGCCGCGCCCGACGTGTAGTGGTGAATCTTTTGCGAGACGGCGACCGCGCCAAGCGACTCGGCGTGCCCAGCGCCGACGGCGACGCACCGAAAGGTCGCGAGGTCCCACACGCGCGCCGTGCCGTCCTTTGACGCACTCACGAGCCACTTGCCATCGGGCGAGACCGCCAACGCCATCACAATATCGGAATGGCCCGAGAGAAGCTCACACGAGAGCGTGTGGCGGTGCATGACGCGGATCTGTTCGCTGTTGGTGGCCGCGACGACATAGTCGGACAAGCCCGCGCCATCGGCCGACGGGACATACTTGAGCGAGAGGATGTCGTCGTTGAAGCCAATGATCTGGCGCGTGCGCTTCAACGTGTTGGTGAAGAGGAGAAAGTTGTGCTCGGATGTGACGGCGAGCAGTTCGTCGCGCGCGGCGTTGTAGAGCAACGACGTGAATTGCACGCGCGTGTCTTCCTTGGCCTGCGTCGCCACGACCGTGCAGGACGCATTGGACGCCGCGTCGTAGTGCCATAGCTTGAGCTGACCCTTTTCGCCCGCCGTGACGAAGTGGATGCCAGCAGCGGTGCCGCGCGGCACGACGACGAGTCCTTCAATCGCTTCGTGCGTGAGCACGGTCTTGAGGAGCTGCTGCTTGCGCAAGTCCCACACGTTGACAACCTTGTCGCGCCCCGACGAGAGCATCGTGTACCCATCTAGAACGAAGCATGAGGATGGGAGGAAGAAGAGATATCGTCATGTACCGGTGGAGAAGGCGATCGTCGTTGCGGGGCTCATGTGGTCCTTCACACACGCGACTTCCTTTTGTGCGACGAGGTCCCACACACGAACTAGAATCAGCAATGCATGATGAGACGGGAGAGACAATAATGCGGCGGCGTACCCGTGGAATCGTCGCTCGCCGACGCGAGTTGCAGGCGCTTCGGATCAGGGTGGAACTGGACGAGCGTGACGATGCCCGAGTGTTTCTTAAAGTTGTGTGTGCAGAACCCCTTCTCGATGTCGTAGACTTTGACGCAGCGGTCACTCGCGCCCGTAGCGAGGAGCGTGCCGGTCGGGTCGAAATCCATGGCGAGGATGGGGCTGTCGTTCGCCTTGATCGTGCGGATGCACGTGCGCGTGTCGAGGTCCCACAGCCGCAAGAGGGAGTTGCGACTCGCGGTCACGATTTGGTTGTGTTTCGGCCGCAGAGCAAAGCTCAGGATCGCTTCCTTCTCTTCGTCGGTCTTCTCGCCTTGGAGCGTGAATTGAAGCGCGCCTGTGCTCGCGTCGACGAGCGCGACGTCGTCCTGGAACATGCATGCGAGCACATTGGTGTCACCGCTCGAAAGCTGCACCTTCCCGCCCGTGAAGATGCCAGCATGCGTGCGGACAGGCGCCCAGCTTTTGGAGATCACGCTTCGCTTCGGCGCGTTCATCTTCCGAGGATCGATATCTCTCAAACTAAAAGATTGGTGGCCCAAAGGTCAATCGAATCCACCAATCAAAATACGAACTTCGAAGCTCCATTTGATTGGTCCATTTGAATTTGGATACAAAGCGCTGAGGCGGCAATCCTGCCGCTCGCTGCGCCGAGCACCCTGCCCGTGATCAAGAGACAGTGGACGTCGCTGCGTCAAGCACACCATGCATAATACCATGGCTCGAGCAAGGAAGACGAATCTATATGGAACTGCCCACACGGAAATAGCGCTGGTGTCGGTCCACTTGAATATTCGCCGGAAAGCACTCGGCATGGGAAGTGTCGGCAGCAAGTACTATGGTCGCGAGGGTAGATTGACGCACATGAGGCTCTCTTGGTTCTGTGTCACTAATACTCTGCCGCGTGGTGTCTTGGTCGCCGCAGGAGACCTGGGGTGGTCCCACGCGACAACTCCAGGCTCAAGCTCGTGAAATTCACGATATGAGGGTTATGCGGAGTGTCCGGATAACTCTACTCCGCAGAGCTGCTCCAGCCGACGCCGCGCGAGCATGAGCAAGAAGCACCGGGACGAGAACTTTGGGTTGAAGCGGTCGTCCGGCGTGGACTACTCGCAGGTGAAGGACCGTGTGATCGACGACGATCGGTTCGAGAGACAGAGGGCGCTGCGGGCCGGGAAGGTGGACCCCGTGGTCCCGGCCGAAACGTTGGTCGGCGCCAAGTCGGCCACGATGGACGCGTTCGTGCGCATGGTGACAGGGCAAGAAGAGAAGATGACGATGGCCGAAAAGCTGGCCGGCCCGTCGAACCGACCGACGTGGGAGGAATTCAAGAAGGAAAACGGCGACAAGTTGGCCCTAAGTGCGTCGCGGCAGGAACACGAGATGCGCGAGTACCGGCGGCAACTCGACCTCGAGCGTGAGAAGGTGCTGAAGAAGAAAAAGAGCAAGAAGGAGAAGAAGCGAAAGCGGCACCGGGACGCCTCGGATGACTCGTCGTCGTCGTCCGAGAGCGACGACGAGAAGAAGCACAAGAAACACAAGAAGCACAAGAAGCACAAAAAACACAAGAAGAGCAAGAGCGGGAGCCAGTCGCCCGTACGGCTGTCGTCCTTCTTCCAGCAAGGCGACGACGATGACGAATAATACAAGAGGGTCTAGTCATGTGAAGTGGTGCTGTCTTCTCAGGCGGGCAGAACATTCGCCCAGCACGACACAAAATCTCCTCGTTGGTCGATCAGGATACCATTCACTTGGGCCCTGGATAAATTGAATTGATCTCTTGCTGGTGGGAACGACTCTTGGTCAAAATTGAATGTTCATCCTGCTCTCGTCTTCGTCACGACGTTGGTCTGGAAGGCGACGAGTTCGGCGAGGATGTGAATGCTCCCGTCGACGAGGCAGCGCAAGAGGGGTCCGTTTTGATTTGAGAATCGCAAGTCGATTGGCCTAGTCTGTTGAGTGTCTTTGGGCGCAGGACGAGTGAGAGGCGGATGCGCCAAAGTCCGTCATTGGTATCCTCGACTTCAGACCAATGATTACCACCGCCGTGTCCGAGCGTTGCATCCCTCGACTCCGCTGACATGCCCTGAACATAAGGGATCGGGTTTACGTAATCCAATGACGTTCGTGGCCAAATATTTCATTGAACTCCCTTGTCATGAATTACACAAGTCATGAGTGTCCTCTGCACGGCGACTTCGTTTCAACCGATCAGGCCACGTTGGGAGACGCTTGAAAGTCAGCCACTCGTGCCACAGGCACTCGCCATCGCTTCATTCCATGCGGTCTCATCTGAAACTGAACCAGCCCACCGTCAAGCTGCCGTTTCTGCACCAGTTCTCCAAAGGCTTCGTCGACTTCCATTTGCCACGGGTTATCGACGTAAAACACAAACCGCGCGCGGTCGATCGCTTCTTGAGCCGTCGCAAACGATGAGTTGAAGTGCTTGGGCGGCTCGGGGTCTGACCTTGCCCAGGAACTATTCCGATGCAAGGTTATTCACACGACATAGGCCAATGCGTGGTTGGGGTCGCTCTGGGCGGGGTTTGGGCTCTTGATGTTTGGCCCCGCATCGTCAATGGCCGCTTTGATCGCGGCGCGCTTGGTGGCTGCTCGGCGACATCATTCTTCCATTTGGCTTCCATGTGGTCGGCCAGTCCCTCATGTGACGCGACGCATCGTCGTCGTCCTCGCGGCGGGGGGCCGTGGCTGCTTCGGCCGACGACGTGAGTTTCCAAGTGGTCAATTCGTCCGGTTGAAACGTTGACTCCATCGTTCGTGGCCGGCAATGGCTCCATCTTTTGGATTGGCTGCAAGGCACGCGCGAAGTCGCGTCCTTTGAAGGTGACGCCAACACCGTCGTCCTCGTGTCCAAGCAATACGAGCCAGACACGTTCATCGCAGACCCCCTTCAGACGCCCACGCGTTTTTCGAATGCCATTTGGCTTTTCATGCTCTACATGTGCTTCTTGTCCGGTGCGGTGCTCCTCGCAGCACTCATCGCCGCCATCGTCGCACGTGGGAACTTCTGTGGCCGCAATCTTTGGTTCTTCAGTCCCGTGGTCGGGGTTGTTTGGCTTGGTCGATTTCAACCGCCAATGGGAATGGCCAACTCGGGCGTACGCCAACGCTGATGTATCCCTTCGGTGGAGCGTCAACGTTGGTTTTATGCGATTAATCACTTGGCGATATCACTCTGACAATTGCTGACGTCGCCATGGCACACATCGTCTTGAGGGTCCTCGTGGCGGCTGTCGCCGTGGCTGCCGACAACACATGTGTGTACGAATCGTCTATTCCGTGGTATTTGGTCGTGGTGATCGATCCGAACGGGAACATTGGCGCCGTGGGGTCTGGAGACGCTGCGTTTTTGTTTCCTTCGCTCTCGCAATGCAAAGGAGTCGACTTGGCGAACGTTGGGGCAACTGTCGCGTATTCGTGCGGCTGCGATTTCCAGCACAAATTTGGTCCACACACCGGATACAATCTTGGTCTGTCGTATTGGTGCAACACAGGCATGGTCGCCGTTGGAGCGAATCCACCAAACCTTGATTGCACCCCGATGCTAACAACCGCCACCACAACTACCACGACACCGACCACCACCCCAGTCTTTCACGTCGCTTGCCAATACTATTATCGTGGGAAGACAAAATCGCAGAAACCAATCGAAACTAATTGAGTGGCCAATACAATATTTGTATGACGTACATGTGCCACGACATCGATTTCGTATGCCCGAAAGTCAAGAGCAAGTCGAAAGGGCCCACCTCGGCGAGTTTCGATTGGACTCGGGACGGACTTGGCCATCAAACGCCTCAATCGGAGCACCTCTTTCCAAAAACAACTCAGATGAAAGGGAGTCGTTGCCCTTCGGTACGATCGTTTGTTCGATCAAGCTGTTCAACGAACCGAGCGCCCACTGGCGGCCCAACTCCCACGAAAGCTGCATCTTGTGTCGTCCCCACACAACAAAACGTCTGCCGGTTTCAAGAGATCGACAGCTGCGGTGTCATTGACGTCGCCACCGCCCCATCCAACGAAATATAAACTCTTCAAGCGATGCGTCCACGATGAATGATGTTGATGACAGAGATCACGCCCCACCGACACGAACTGCACCGCGGCACCTAGCGCAGCGCTCACTCACCCGCCTCCTGAAAGGCGCTTGCACATGGCTGCATACTGCGAGCGATACGTCTCGCGACTCGGGTTGGGCGATTCGCTGAGTAGGTGGACTTGCGTTGGATACACCAGAGGAGACTCGGGTCCTACTTCATGGAGAGGCGAACTCCTCGCCACGGCACGAAACAAAGCCAAAGATGGCACCGTGGTGGTGCAGGTTCTTTGTTCAAGTAAAGCAGAGATGCGACTCGTACCAATGGACAAAGGCCTCGCAGATGCCATTGAGCGCAAGAAAGTAGACGCACACGCAGGTGCACGAGAGCACGACGGGGAATTCCTTTCGTGACATTATTCCCTGGATATGATCTGCATTGAGTGACCCAATCAAACGTGTTATGCCTCTACATTGACCAATCCAATCCCCAGAATGCATCTCACACATTTTGATTGGTCAATAGAAAAATAGATCCGCCAATCGAACTCGCGAGCTTCACTCCCTGAAACGACACATCCGGATAGTATCCGGGGTTTTAATGTGCTCCCGACCGTTCAACCCACAGATGATGCCATCCGGCAGTGCGACGCCGATTCATGCCGACTACCACCACTCATCCCCGTTCGAGACGATCCACGATTATTCGCATGCAGACAAGGCGCGTCTCGAAGGGCACATTCACTTTCAGTGGCGCAATTCCTTCTTCGCATTCCGCTTGGTCGTGTCCAGCGGGATCCTCGTCCTCCTCGGCGCGGGTTCTGTTGTGCTGCATGAAGTCACGGCCTCAACGACTCATTGGTGCCCCGCCATCGTGAATGCCACGTACAACGCCCGTGTCGTCTCAATCGGTGTCCTCATCGAAGTCATCCTCGTTGCGCCGGCGCTCGTTCCGTCCATCTGTGGGCTCTATCGCATGTCCAAGCGTCGCAAAGTCATCCGGCGGCCGTTTCTTCAAGTGTGTGAGCTTGTCGTCGTTGGCCAGTTGATCCTCTATGCCGTGCAATTCATCTCTTGGCTGGTCCACATCATCCAGCTCGAGTGCCACGCCGCCGAGGATGCCACGACGACATGCACGCGAGACAAGGTGGTTGCACATGTCAAATTGTGGTCCATTCTTCCCACGGGCGTCCTTTTGTGGTGGCAAACGACGTGCTTTTGCCGCTTTCGGACGCATCTCAAGCTCCAGATTGGCTCGGTCAGCGACGCCAAGCATTCGGCCAACTTGAAAGGCTGGTTCAAACGGTGTGACGCCCGCCACCGCGTGGACTTACATGTTTGTTGACGTAGATTGTTTACGCTGCCAACATTTGGTCGCCGCAATCAAATCATCCGCGACCTCCGCGCCGACTTGTTCAAAGCCGCGATAACAGGCGACCTTCCGCACGCGGAAGAACTGTTGGATCAAGCGTCTAGCCTCCTCGGCGCTGATTTTGCAACGAAAAAGCTCTACCGTGGTCCGTCTCACCGACCGTCTTGACGTACTATGGTCATGTTAGAGCCCAATCTATGGCTTTGGTCACTTGCCCAGTCGCGGAAGAATCCGCTGCATGTGGCCGTGGCGCGCGGTGACTTGGACATGATCGAGCTCTTCCTCAAGTACCACTTTGATGTGAACGCACTGGACAAGGTCTCGCGTGTGAACTTCAACTTTGGCCAGCTGTTTAAACTCACGCGGCTGGTGGTACGTCACCCCGAATGACGTGATCAACCGATAACGTCATCGGCAGGTCACGACACAAGACTTTGCCCAGCCTGCGAGCGACTTTGTTTTCAAGAGTGTGCTTGTAACACCTCTCCACGTGGCCGTTCAGCTTGGTCACGTCGATGTCGTCCGGCTTCTCTTGAAACCCGAGTATCATGTTGACGTTAACAAACTCCCGCGAGCGTCCTTCTTCTACCCCGCGGCCGTCAAACCCGTCATCTTCATTGCCGACCAACTTCAGGTTCGATTTGAAGGTGACAACGCATCGTAAGTTGTCTGCAAGGTCTTGAAGTTGCTTCTCGCGCACAACACCAACCACCTCTACGTTGTCGAGCGAGGCTCGACCGTCATGACTCCATATGTACGCCATACGCCTTTGCTCCATCCAGCCTCATTCTTGACCGCTAGCAACGCAACGTGCTCACACTTCGCACGGCGCAGTCGGCGCTCCTTGTCGACAACGGTGGCGACGTTGCGTTGACGCCGCTGCATGCCGCCGCGGCCGCCGACAACGAAGTCGCGGTCCTCTCGCTCCTCAAGAGCGGCGTCGCACCCGATATTCTCGGGGAGCTGGTCACGGGAATCCACCACCGCACGGCCTTGCACTGGGCTGCTGTCTCTGGCAGCGCCAAGTCGGCGCGGCATCTGCTCGTGCATGGCGCGGACCCTAACGCCGTCGACAGCTACGGCCGGACGCCGCTTCATTGGGCGGCTCGCAACAACCATGTGGATGTTGTCTTGGCCTTGCTTGAATTCAAGGCCGATCCGAACGTTCAAGACGCAAATGGATACCCAGTCTTGTGCGTGGCCGCCGAGGCCGAAGGGGTTAGCGCTGACCTCGTCTCGCTCCTGATCGAAGCGGGGGGCGATTTGACCTTTCAAACACAGTCCGAAGGCAACACGCCGCTGCACATTGCCTTGATCAACGAGAACCGACTCACGGCCGTCGCGCTCCTCCGCAACGGCGCCGACATCATGGCCACCAACCACGACGGCCGCCGCGCCGTCGACTGCACCACATCGACGGAGCTCCAATTTGCCGTCAAGAAGGAAGCGGGGTCCCGCGACGTCATGATCAGCTACACACACGCGCACTCGCCCGTGGCCAAGGCCGTGCGCGACTACTTGGTCGAACACGCGCGCATGACGTGCTGGATGGACACGATGGATCCGTCAGGGATTGGCGGCGGCGCCGTCTGGCGCGAAGAAATCGCACGCGGGATCTTTAATGCCAAAGTCGTTGTTGCTGTCGTCTGCGACAGCTACTCGCGGTCTGAGTGGTGTCTCAAGGAACTCGCGTTCGCAAAGTTGGCGCGCACGCCTGGTACGAACCACCTCGCTGTGTTAGCCTTATCGTGTTAAATTGTAGCGGTCATCTTGGTCGTCGACCCCAATGGCATGTCGAGCGAAGTCGAAAGCTACGTCCGACCCGAATTCATCTTGCCGTTCCCAGACTTCAACCCAGACGCACCCGTCTTCCCCGACCATGTGATTGCCACGATCCGCACGGCCATGCAGTCCAAGGGATCGCCGCCGCGCCCGCCGCTCACGATCACCGACGGCATCGACGCCCCGTACCGGCGCGTCTTTATCTGCTACAGCACCATG
>VJMH01005423.1:0-12964 GCA_009835185.1 Aphanomyces stellatus | reverse complement strand
GACATTGCCGTATGGACGACTGATGGCTGTGTCAAGATTGTCGACCGCAAGAAATCCATTTTCAAATTGAGCCAGGGCGAATACGTCTCGGCTGAGAAGATTGAAAACGCGCTCATCACCAACTCGTACGTCGCTCAAATCTTTGTCTACGGCGACAGTTTGCACTCGGTGTTGGTGGCCATTGTCGTTCCGGAAGAAGCGCCGCTGATGGATTTGGCCAAGTCGCTCGGCGTGACGGGCTCGTTCGCAGATGCGTGCGCCAACAAGCAAGTCACGGACGCGGTCCTCAAGAGCTTGGATGCGTTGGGGAAGAAGGGCAAATTGTATGGCTTTGAACGCGTCAAGGCGATCCAGCTCACCACAAAGGCGTTCACGGTCGAGAACGACATCCTCACGCCCACGTTCAAGTTGAAGCGCGCCGAGGCGAAGAAGGCGTTCTTGACAGAGATTGATGACTTGTATGTGCAATGCGGCGACCTCGTCGCGGGGCACAACGTACATCAAGGATAAATATCCGCACTATATATATGTGTGATTGTGTATTTTTTCACCTTGTAAAACGATACTTGAAGAAGGCCATGCAACGCATATGCCGTCTGGAGAGTTTCGATGAGGTGGTGTGAATGCATTTCTCGTTTGATTATAAATTGCAGTCAAACTTGTAGTAGGACCATACTCGAGGACGAAGGTGGCGAAGTGACGGACGGATTCATTTTGTGGCGAATTCCATTCGACAACCAGGCAGACAACCTTTTTGGGTGAAAATTCCAACATGCACCAACCACCACATTAAATGGAGAGACGTTGGAGACCTTTCTGGAAATAACCCGAAAGAACCGTTCAATAAACTTCGCACAAGAGTTGAATTCTGGGAGGGTCGATAAATTGTCAACGATCCTGATTCGCGACATCAACTAACAAGGGCTCAGGAACGAGTTGACAAGACGGCATGACATGATGCAAAGGTCATCGCAGGTCCTCTTCGAAACAGAGGCTGGTGTAACGTGGTCAATAATGACACCTTTTGACGATCCGAATACGCCATTGCCGAATGAATTGGAGCCCGCGGATCGGCTTTGGCCTCAATGCCTATTCAATATACACAACGACGATTCATGTTTGGCCAGGGGGGCTCTTTGCCTATTCGACTTGAGCAATGCCTTTTGAAAACACGGACTGCCCAGAACTCCCAAGCAAACAACGATTCAAAAAAACTCATACACGAATGAGTTTTTTTAATCGTTGTTGGCGGGAATGAGTTTTTTTGAATCGTTGTTGGCTTGTCATTCCGTGTTTTCAAAAGGCATTGCTCAAGTCGAATAGGCAAAGAGCCCCCCTGGCCAAACATGAATCGTCGTTGAGTATATTGAAAGGCCAAAGCCTCAAATTAATTCGGCGATGACGTATTCGGATCGTCAAAAGGTGTATTATGCATTTGTCTCAACTGTATTGAAATCAACTATTATGACTTCTTTGTATGGACAATTTTTCGCGTCACAGGACATAACTTTGCCACAACAAAAGCACGGAGTTTGGGCTCTCCCTCGAGAACAAAGGACGATACATCCCACGATACTACATGGCCACACAGGCAGGTGACCCACTAATCGGGCTTGATTGGGCTGGCCTTCTATTTGTCCATGTGCTCTGCGATCGAATGGTCGTCAGGTTTGCCAACAAGCCAATCAGAGGCTGACCGCGACTTCGCGACCGTGCGCAGGAGCAGGTCGCGGACCGCGACCCGCTCCTGCGCACGGTCGCAAAGTCGTCACGTTTGCGTTCATATTTCATTTCGAGCCATGCTGAGCAGTCTGCTTGCCAACCCTGCACCCGCCATCGCCGTCGCCGCAGGTGCTGTGGCCGCACTCGTCTACACCACGCACCCATCCAATACCAACACATCGCCAGAAGATCAAATTCCACGAGGCTACGTCCAGGTGGACGAACGACAAACCAAGCCTGGCCATGGCCCCGTCTACCGCGTCGGCACCGTCCCCACACCCGCCTACCCATCCATGCTCCACTCCCTGCAGGCTGCGGTCGAGGAAGCTAGCAGCCGCAACTTCCTCGGCCATCGCACCTACGATGTTAACGGCAACGCGCTCGCCTACGTCTGGGAAACCTACGCCCAAGTCTACCAGCGCATTGAAAACCTCGCCAAGGGATTGGCACACGAAAAGATGCTCGAGACAACAGCCGACGGCGACCGTCCGTTGTGTTTGTATATGAAGAACCGACCGGAATGGGTCATGGGCCAGTATGCGGCCATGCTCTGCGGTGGCTTTGGCGTCGCCTTGTACGACACGCTCGGCGAAGCGGCAACCCAATTTATCCTCAACCAAACGTTGTCGCCCACCGTCCTCTGCACGACCGTTGAATGGCCGACGTTGCTCGCGTTAAAGAGTGGCGCACCGACGCTGCGCCATGTTGTGCTCGTGGACGTTGACACAATTGACTGCACGATGACCAGTGCGGCTGCGGCTGCTGGTATTAAGCTGTACGCGCTCGCGCAAGTCGAATCTATCGGCGCGACAAAAGAAACCCTCGTTTCAACGATGCCTTCACCCAAGGACATTTACGCACTACTTTACACTAGCGGCACGACGGGGTCCCCCAAAGGCGTCCCAATCACCCACGAGATGGTGATGACAGTCGTGCTGGCCGTCACAGAGCGAGCCGCGGTCGGGAAGGGCCAAGAGTTCTTCTCCTCGAACGCGCTTCACTTGTCCTATTTGCCACTGGCCCACAGCATTGAGCACCTCCTCCACGTCGTCGTCATCACCAACCGCGGCGCGATTGCTTACTACCAAGGCAACGTGCTCAAGCTCGTGGACGATCTCGTAGCGATTCGACCGACGGCATTTGTGTCTGTGCCCCGACTGCTCAACAAAATGTACGACAAAATCATCGGTGGCGCCCATGCCAAGGGAGGCATCCAAAGCTGGCTTTTTAACCTCGCCCTCTCTACAAAGCTGGCCAATCTGAAGCGAGGCACGCGCACCCACGCCGTCTTTGACGCGCTCGTCTTCTCCAAGGTACACCATCGCGCACATGCGGAGTTCATCGATGGAATTAGATTCGCCAAAAACTTGGTTTGGACCGCGCGTGTGGCTTCATCTCTGGCTCGGCGCCGCTCTCGCCGGCCGTGATGGACTTTTTCAGCATTTTCTTCTACGACGGACCGGCGGCAGAAGGTTACGGGCTTACGGAAACCGCGGGCGTGACCAACATTGACTATTACGCCCACACCGACTCGGGCACAATTGGCCCTCCCCTCACGTCGACAGAGCTTAAGCTTGTGTCCGTTCCCGACATGGGGTAGTCGTGACTTGACATCGTCTCATCGAGAAATCTAATGCTCGTTGGGTGTAGCTACAACGTGACTGACACGACACACGGCGACGACGACGCGACGCGTATTCCTGTCCATGGGCGCGGCGAGCTCTGCATGCGGGGCCCAAATGTGTTTTCAGGGTACTACAAAGCCCCTGAAAAGACCGCCGAGGTAGTCGACCACGATGGCTGGTTCCACTCGGGCGACATTGCCGTGTGGACGACCAACGGCTGCGTCAAGATTGTCGACCGCAAGAAAAACATTTTCAAACTCAGCCAAGGCGAGTATGTCTCGCCCGACAAGATCGAAAACGCACTTGTGACGAATTCGTACGTTGGCCAAATCTTTGTCTACGGCGACAGCTTGCATTCTCTCTTGGTCGCTATTGTCGTGCCAGATGAAGCTGCTGTGGTGGAGCTGGCCCACTCCCTCGGTGTGACGGGATCCTTGGAGACTCTGTACGCCAACAAACAAGTCACGGATGCCGTCCTCACGAGTTTAGATGCACTGGGCATCGAGCGCAAGTTGTATGGCTTTGAGCGGGTCAAGGCGATCAAGCTCACGACAAATGCATTTTCGGTCGAGAACGACATGCTCACAGCCACGTTCAAATTGAAGCGCACGGAGGCAAAGAAAGCCTTTTTGAACGACATTGCCGACCTATACGAGCAATGTGGCGATCTCATCGCGGGGCAGAATCTGCGCCAGGGTTAGTTCAAAAGCGGAATAAACGCGTCAATTTGTCCCTGGGCGTGTTGTACATGAGGCGTGGTACAAGGAGGATTTGGCTGCACAGCACCCATATTGTTGTTTGGCCATGGAGGTCGTCGTGCAAATACTGGTGGAATCGAGAATCTTGTGTGTTTGGATCGAAACGCCTGGAATTAGATCACGATTTTCAATAACACATTCTCCTGCGTTGTAAGTCGTTGTGCGCTTGTGACGACCCGAGAGTATTTATCATCAGACTTATCATTTGTTCAACATCCTAGCTGATATTGCAGCGTCGCCCGATACGCTGACTCTCTTAGGGCTCCCAGAACACACTCCTTTTTAATGGCAATTAAATGGTGTCCAACCTCAAGCTGTTGCACAACGTAAAGGGTTAATTTGTATTACTACGTAATACAAAGCTCATCCCTGCTTGACGTTGACTCCTGCGACCAAATCACCACATTGGGCATACAGCGCGTCGATGGTCGGACCAAATAGTTTCTTGCATTCGTTGCGCTTCAACTTGAACGTTGGTGCGAGCAGATTGTTCTCGACGGAAAAGTGTTCCGGGTGCAGTTGGATGGCTTTGATCGTTACAAACCCAAACAATTTGTTGGCTTTGCTCGAAGCCAGCAATTCTCTCAACACCATTTCGACCACCTATGAAACAATGTGAAGTCCTCCACACATCTCTGGCGAAGTAATTATCCAATGGTATTATTACCTTGGGGCTGCCACACAGCTCGGACAGTGAACCTTGGACACAGACGGGTTCAACCAACGCCCGAAGGGGCGCTTCCGCGGGGATGACCACAGCCACGAGGACCGAGTGCAAGCTGTCGCCGTAGACAAAAATCTGCTCTACGCACACACACGCACTCATGCACAAAATGTTTTCAATGCGTTCAGGGGGCGACGTACTCGCCTTGACTCAATTTGAAAATGTTTTTCTTCCGGTCCACGACATTGAGGCGACCATCCGGCAACCACGCGCCAATGTCGCCCGTGTGGAGCCAACCGTCTTGGTCAAACGTCTCAGCGGTCGCGTCGGGGTGCTTGTAATAGCCAGATACGATTTGCTGACCGCGAAAACAAATTTCCCCGCGTCCACACACACACAGACAATCTATGCTCGTGCTCGCCATGGTGCGTGTCGGCGACGTCGTAGCTAGAGGCCAACGTGAGGACATTGAATCAATTTGGACAGCGCACCCCATTTCAGGTACTGAAACGAGCTTGGCTTCAAGATGGGCGAGCGGGGGCCCATCTCCTGACGCATACTGCGTCAGTACGTTGAAGGCACTGAGTGCGGTGGTCTCGAAGAGGCCATAAGTGTCGATGACGGGGCAGTTCATCGTGACACGGAAAAAGTTGAGGACGTCGTCGGCCATAGGGGCCGAGCCAAGCATGACAAATGCACAGCGATCGAGCCCTAGTTTGCCTTGAATCTAGGTTGATCTTGAGAAGTTTACGACAGGTCCAATAGTACCTCGGAGAAGAGGAGGCGGTCAAAGAGCCAGTGGGTTCGATAACCTGCCTCATGCTTGCCGAGCTTCGTATCCATTGCCGTCCGAAAGAGCCAGGCCTTGAACCAGCCCGCGGTTTGGCTGCCGTGCACAATTCTGTCGTAGATTTGAACACATGCGGCACCGTGCTAAAGGCAGTCGGTCGAAGAAGGGCAATGTCGTCCATGATCTTGGCGGGGTGGTCCCCTTGGTAAAAACCAGCCGCGACGGCCTTGATGCGGTCGTACACCTGTCAAAAGGATTGTTACTAGAGTGAATGTCGTTGTCGATACCTGACCCAGACGTAGTCGTCAACACTGCCGTCCTTGGCTTTGGATCGATGGCCCAAATACTCGTTCGTCGCGTGGCGTGCCACAGACCGTTGGAGGTACTCAAACATCGTGGCGCACTCGGGCTTGTTGGCGAGGCCGGCGTGTAGACAGGGGTGTGGCTTGGCTTGGCCGTTCTTGCGTTGGCTGTGGCGTAATTTGGCAGCATGACAAAATAGGAAATGACCACAAAACCGATGAACGCGAAACAGCGATGGCTGCGTGTTTCAGACATCGCTGATTCGCGGATTCTCTGTCAATGTGATTGTGGATCCAAGATAAAACATACACTCTTCTCATGGGATCAAACTCCCAACGACGTGCAAGGGGTCTTCTTGACACCTGGTATAGCTCGTCGACAAGTTTATGTTTACTCGCATGTCAAGTCGAGCGAAGGGTGCGTATTATGACGTCACGCTTTCAGATGCAATGGTGAGCTACAGTCTCAACAAGAATACTTAATGTTTGTTATCAATATATTGACAGGAATTTTGAGTAGTGTGGAGATCGCGTGGAGACCGCAACGAGCAGTACTCTGGCGGATGTTGTTGTCCTTGGAATCCAATCGACGTTGTTTTATTAGCGACCTGCATGTCAATCGAATAGGAACTCAATACTTTAAAACAGTGTGGCTTTTACAGCTGTACAAAGTAGTGATGGAGTGCTTCCACGCATTGATATCCTTTTCAAGTTCCCATGTGGTCTCATGTTCCGGCTGGCCATGCCATTTAACCAAATACTCCTTTTTACGGTTAAACTGTCGTTGCTTCAACGAGTGCTTCAATCAAAACTGCAAAAAAATTCAACCATCGTGTTAACTTAGCCGTGAGGATTGGTGTCTTCAAAAACCAATGGCACGTAGAATTGTCTGTGAAGACATCAAAGTGCGCCCCATAGACGTAAGGCCACCACTTTGTCAATGCTTGCTTGATCGCATACAGCTCATTCTCGTGTGAAGGTCTGTTGCGCTCCGTGTTCCCATGATCATCGAGCTGGAACAAAACCCCACAACAGTACCCGGAAGCGTTCGTGGTGATCATAAACGGTTGATCAAAATCAGGGAGCTTAAGCACAGGTGCTTGCTGCAATGCCGCCATAATCGTAAGTATCGCCTTGTCTTGGTGATTCGTTCACTTTCACGGAGCATAGTCCTTTGCCAAATCACTAATTGGCAACACCAAATTGGCATAATTGGCTGTAAATTTACGATAATAGCCTGCCATACCGAGAAAACTCAACAACTCGTTGAGGTTTGTTGGAGCTGACCACTTCTCTATGTCTCGAACCTTGGTTGCATCAATTTTCAATCCCTCGCCAGATATCGTGTGACCCAAAAAGTTCACCTTGTCAACTGCAAACGCACACTTCTCCTTTCTTGCATACAGCTTTTCATTTCGCAGGACTTCGAGAACCGACCTCAAATGTTGTGCATGCTTACTCATACTCTTCGACTAGATGCAAATGTCGTTCAAGTAAACGACCACAGATGGAAACTTATCGAACAACGATTGCATATCTCGACCAGATGCCTGGCATCCCGTCCATGCCCATTGGTGCGACGCACCACTGCAGAATCTCCTTGTGCGTGCGAAAGGCCGTGTACATTTGTGCATGGGAACCACAAGCATTTGGTGGCAACCCGAAGCAAAATCGATCTTCGTGAAGATGCTACATCCATGCATCTTGTTGATGAGATCCTCGATGTTAGGCAAAGATATCTTCGGAATATCAGACTGTGAGTTTACTTGTTGGTAGTCCAATACCTACCGCATGGGGGTGTTTGCTGTTGCCGATTTTAGTCACACATGCCGTGAAGGCATTTTCCGTTTTCGTCCTTCTTGGGACCAGCAAAGATGTTGGAAACCCAGTCGCTCGAAGACAATTCAACCCAGCCTTTCTTTTTCAGGATATCGACAAACACGCTTGCTCGACTTTCGCAAGTCTGAAAGGGGCATGTGTTTTCGGCTTTGCATCGGACTTCAAAGTCAAATCAAACTGCACTGACCGCTTTGGAGATAAGCCATCTGGCAGCTCCTTTGGAAATACGTCCATAAACTCCGAGTGTACCGCTTCGATTTTTGCGGGTTTGACCTCATCTTGGCGCTCAACATGACAGATATTGGCCATCTAGTCTGGATTGTCAATCGCCACCACGTTCGCTTCCACGGTTTCTTCCATAGACACAATTGTCTGTTTGCGCCAGTCGATGACAGGGTTGTGCTGCTGGAACCAAGGTTGCCTGAGAATGACGTCGAAATCGTTCTCCTTCAAGTCCCATTCGATCATTGGGGTGTCTTTGAAGAAAAACACGTCAATCGCAACGTTTTCCTTGACTTCACGCGTTCGTGTAGGTTTCGACATCGCGCCGACGTAACCCGCAAGACGATTTGTCTTGGTCCGCACAACATGCTTCCAGAGGCCCAAGCGACAAAGTGAGTTCGTCGCTTCCGAATCAATCAACACTTTAACTGGCGTGTCGTTCATTACTCCCGACTTAATCATCAACGGCACACGATGTCACACTTTGACAATTGCGTGATTGCCATCATCGCTTCAAGCCACTCGTTTGGCACATCCACAACGCCCACGAGTTGGCGCACGGGATCCAGCCGCCTTGGGACCTCGGGACATCTGGCATAAAATCTCACAGCTTAATGCACATCAGCGACACCAAGAATCACACAAAAGGTAAGCTATTCATGTACTTATAGTTGTTCCTAGCAATCTCGTGTGCTGTTTGGCGCCGTCATCGCTAGCCGGGTTCCCGCTCGAGTGTCGTTGGACTCGATATTCCGCAACACATGTACTTCATCTTCGTACTCATCATCCTCAATGTACCCAAACGTGATGTACTCCACTTCTTCGTCCGAAAGTCCTTCTTCATGCACCTCGACGCTCTTGCAGATCATCTGGTTCGAACTCCGCGCGCAACAGTGCTTCGAACTCCTTGAGCGTCTTCAGATCCGCTCCTTCTTGCCTAATGGTCCGCTCTTGATACCATGCTGCTGCTTTTCCATAAAAGGACGCCACAACCATTGCGAGACATCGCTTCTCGATTTTGCTATTGTCCATGAAGACCAAGTTCTTGGCCTTGAAGAACGTCTACACAAGATGGATATACAATCCATTACTTTCATTATGGTTGCCGTGGTACTTTAGCATTGACAACCCGTAAGTTTTCTTGATTCTCCAGCAGCTTCAATTGATTCGCCGCTAGGAGTTGCTGTGTTTGGTTATATGCTTGAATGACAGCATCCATGGCGCAAACCACTTATCGAATAATGCCTCAATGGTTCAAAATAGTTGGTAACAAAAACGAGGAACTTAAAGGTTAGATATATAGTTCGACAAGCATTCTGGAGTGTTCTTTTCTTCCTTCTTCAACTTCTTGGAAGTCCTGGCTTCAAGTATGGAATCTATTTGATGGCCAAGTGTTTCGCGCAAAATATCCAAACAGGCTTGAACGTTAATCAGTCAGTCACAAATAGCCTTGATTCGCTCGCTCTTGTGGTACAGGGCTTGGTGCAACGAATGATGGTGGGCACTCCCGCTCGCTGCCACCGCTTTCGCTTCCTCGCTCGCCGCCTTCTCGCTCACATTCACCGCCTTCGTCTTCTCGTATGCCTGTTTGTTTGGCATACGCTGGTCGGCACAAATCTTCACACGCCTCAGATGTCCCTACTGGCTCGAGGTCCTTCCTTTGTCGACCCTGGGATGTCGCCAAAAGGGAAGTTCGCAGCAGACTTCGGAACACTGATCGATCGCAAAACTCGAAATTAGCCGCAAAGAGAGATCGCAATGAATCTCCGCGTGAGCTAGGTGGAGTTCTGGCGGTTACCTCTCGGTCCAAATAAGTCCTTGGTGCCGAACTGGAAGTATCACCAGATGTAACACTGCAGAGGAAATTGTGGAATGACTTCATGTTTGAACCTCTCATCTACAACTGAGTATTTCATTGAACTACAGTGAATCTCATAGAAACGTGCAGTCGACGGAAGTTGTTTCCTGTGTTCTCGAAAAATCTTAATGAGTTGCGCAACCTGGTGGGTCAGCGTGACTTAATGGCAAGACGACCAGACGACAACTTTTTTACGTATCTTTATCCGGATGGATCACTACTTGATGGGACGATGCGAGAAATTCATGGCAGCCTTCTCAACCAGAAGACTGGTGGGATCGAATGACCACCATACAATACTACAGCATAGCCATGACGGTGCCGACAGACGAAACAGATTTGGCATCTCGTTTCTAACATCACAAACATACTGAAACGTGGCCTTGAGGCCAGCAAAGGTATTAATATGTCGGAGCATTTTCACGCACATCACACCTGGGATTAATGCTCAATGTCACCCAAGTTGCACTACGAGGTCGCCATATCGCTGATGGATTTCGTTCGTTCGAGAATCTTGAGGCGGCCATCGGGCAACCACGCACCAATGTCCCCTGTGTGAAGCCAGCCATCCTCGTCGAACGCTTTGGCAGTGGCTTCAGGTTGCTTATAGTAGCCCGAGACGACTTGCAGGCCTCGAACACACACTTCGCCACGTCCACAGACGGGAAATCGCATCTCGCCTTCTCCGTGGTGGGTGTCGTTCACGTCGTAGCTATATGGGCATGAAGATGAATGTAATCAGCAGTCAATCAGACCTCATGCCAGGGACCGAGATGAGCTTTGCTTCGAGATGAGCGAGTGGCGGGCCAACATCACTGACAGAACTCTGAGTGGGCAAACTCATAGTACAGAGCCCTGTGGTTTCTGTGAGGCCGTAGGCGTCGATGACTGGGCAGGCCATCATGGCACGGAAAAAGTCGCTTGCGTCATCGGGCACGCTACTTGACGAGGCCACGAGGACGACCTCACAACGACCTAATCCCAGTGTTTGTTGGATCTAACAGCAAAGTGACGATCTTGGGGTTCCATGGTACAACGACATTTACCTTCGAAAAGACGAGGGGATCGTAGAGCCAATGGCGGCGGCTGCCGCTAGCCTTGAGGGTCGCCAATTTCGCTTTCAACGCCGTGCGAAAGAAACAGGCTTCAAAACATCCGGCATGTGGGCTACCATGGGCAAATCTCTCGTGCACTTTTGCCAACAGGTGCGGTGGCGTGACCAAGACCGTGGGCTGCAGCAAGGCCACGTCGTCCAGAATTGCCGTCGAGTCGCCTTGATAAAAGCCAACCTTGCCACCCCAGGTCATGGCCATCCCTTGTGCAATGTGCTCAAGGGACTGGGTCATTGGCATGTGCGAACAATGGACCAACTCGTCGTGGTTGATGACATTCAACAAGCGGTCTTTGGCAGCCTCGATCGCATGGACCATGTTGCTATGGCTCAGAGGCACGCCTTTTGGCGAACCCAGAGTGTCACTCATGTAGAGGAGGCAGTAAATGTCCGAAGGGATTGGAGTCACGGCGCGTGAGATGTGTTGGGACCCAAGAAATTCGACGTGCCCAAGGGTGCAGAGGGTGAGACCTGCGGCTGTGGCCGCCTTGGAGATTGGCTTGGACTCGACATCACACACGACCACGTGCTTGAGGAGCGGCGACGTGGCTTTGGCTTGGATCACTTTGACCAGCTCGGCAGTCGTGCAAACAATCGTGGTCAATTGTGTCTCGTTCAAGGCGTCGGCACCACATGTCTTGTCGTCCAGTAAGACGGCAAATCCACCAGCGTATGTGGCGGCGTACAGAGCCAGGACTGATTCCGGGCGATTCTTCATGTAAATGCCAAGCACACGATCGCCACTACCAGCCGTTTTGGCCAGCATGTTGTGGTACACAAGCCCCGATGCGATGGCTTTGACTCGACCATATACCTACAAGAGGGCATGCAGGTGATGGGTGAAGGTAGCGATTACCTGCTCGTAGGTTTCCCAGACATAGTCGACAACATTCCCATCTTTGTCTTTGCGGCGATGGCCCAGGTACTGGTTGGTTGCGTGCTTGTCCGCGGATCGTTGGAGGTACTCAAACATCGTGGCACACTCGGGTTTGTTGGCGACACCGGCCGTGTAGATGGGGCCGTGACCTGGCTTGGCCGCCGACGCATCGGCCTTGGCGTATTGTTGTGGAGCTGTGGATGGCATGGCAAAAGTGATTATGGAGCAGTGGAGCGATGGTGGTTGAGGAGACGTGCGGGGACTGTCAATTCGATGCACTCACTCATGAATGTGTGTGTGTGCGAATGTTGCTGAACCGTTCAACCTGCAATAGATGCTATTATTTATTTAAATTCACTTTACTTAGACGTACTACTTCGAAGTATGCCTTGCTGGCAGAACAAACACGTGTGCGGCGTTCGTTTTGATGATCAAAGTGTTCAATTGCCGTTTGATGTTTTGTTCGAGGTTGGGCGCTGAAGGAGGCAAATAAACTGAATTGCGCTCGACTCAAGGAGAAGTTGAGAGCCTTTATCGAATAGAATAGATTATTTTGAACCTGGGGAGAACTCTGTCGCCGGGTTGTCCACCGTCACGCAACGTTGTCGCGAACTTTGTGTTGTGAATCGAATGAAATATGTCGCGCCGTATCGTTTCGTCAAGCAAGCCCAAATAGCAACAACGTCAATATCAAAACGACAGTAGGAGACTTACTCACGAAAAATAACTGTCTCGGTGGAGAGCACACAAAAATACCTTGGACGACACTTTATGAAGCATGGACCGCGTTTCTGATGTCGATGGATTGTAAACATTCAGTGAGTCAGGCTCTCTTGAAACCTACTTCAAGAATGATGCATGTTTGTGATGTCCATCGCCAAGGCCAAGGGGCCTATGAAAAAAGGATGGAGATGATGGAGTGAACTCCCCCTTTACGTCAACTACGCTCTTCGCTTCGTGGTCCAATAAATGAAGCTTAAAATCTACTTTAAAGAAGATTGCTACATTCTTCAATGCCTTAGCTATAAAGATAACTAATGTTTAAATGTAAATTGAAAAATGAATGTTTTCAAAAGCTAATCTTTAAGTTATACTTTAGTTTCAATTTATAAAAACAAAACTACTAACCCGACGGATTTTTGTATTTTTGTCATATAGTATTATATGACAATAATACAGACTGACAGCATATTTAC